>JAQGCL010000059.1:0-27468 GCA_034699605.1 Isotomiella paraminor | reverse complement strand
CTTGGGTTCTCGAGAGGAAGTCGATCTGGGTCATCTGCTGTGCATATCATCTTGATGTGATATGCAGATACACTACAGTTTCCGTTGGGGTTTGACTCTTGGGGGCATTGGCAGGCAAGCAGAAGAGCCACATAGGAGGCAAGAAGGGTGGAAAGTCAGCCTGATCCTACCCCATTAAGAAGGGTTACAACAGTGGAAACACGGGTGGCATACCGGCATAAGTGATTTTGATCTTACATATAATAATACTAGTATGAGGACTTCATGGGTAATCGTTGGGTTTAAAAGATGCGAAGCTCAATTATGTTCAAATGTATGTGTTATCCTTAAATTTTCCATAAAAGGTTTTATCAGAATTTGAATAGCCATTGTAAGTGAGTACAGCTTAGTGTAGTAGTGTAATCCGGTTCCTAATCTACGAAAACGGGACAAGTTATTCTACCACGGTTTAGTAGTGAAAATAGGCCTGTCCATGCCTGTTTTAAAGGGTACAATGTGTAGAGGCATTCGGCGACTTAAAACTATCTGCTGCAAATGTGGGAATGAATTAATTAAACTAGGATATATATATATCTAAATATACATATTTTCATATTTTCAGTTACCTGGTTCTATAGAGAATTAGGTAAAACCTTTCCACCAAATAAGTCGACTGTGCGGCTTTGTCCCTCTTAGCCGAATGTATGAGACATTCGGCACAGAGTGCAACACACGCTAGTCCAAGCAAGCCGGACAGTACTACAAAGAAAGAGGCGACACTCGAATTATGAATCGACATTTTCTCCAGCAAAACACGCTTTCACTGAGACAAGGTGCCGTTCTCAACCTGCTTCAACATTCTTCGGGAAACTGCTTCCACCCCCTTCACCACAAGACCCGTGCTTGCACCCCATTTGTAGAGCCGTGGAATCGGGGATCCATCATGAACCAGAAAGGTGATAAATCCCGTGTAGCGCAGGATGGGGTAATCTTTATTGCGGTACCACGGACGGTCTGGAAATTTGGCCTTGACCAAATCATACATGGCATCCTTCTGCGAATTAGACTCTACTTCATAAGCAAAGGCAGTGTTTTTGCATGACGCATTGTGGTCCCTATGCACGAATTCCTTGAGCCAATCAAATGTCCAGGAAACATACGCGTCAAACGGCTTAAGCAAGCTTTTGTCAAAGTTTTCAATATCGTCTTCTTCCATGTAATATTGAACGCCTTCGTTAGAGTTGGCTGCAAGAATGGTTGGAATCGACGCCCTCCCCACATCCCTTGGGTTGAGTTGGAATTTCTTGGGTGGTTGTGTGTCGGATTCGGGTAGATTCCATAAATATCGTATCCACTTAGGCAGGTGAGGGGCATTTTCTACAATCCCCTTTGACTGAACGAGCAGCTGTGCAGGTTCCCCGTGGCTTTGCGGGAGGAGGAGTATGCCGATGAGCAGAAGGGAAAGGCCTCAATTTAATAACCGCAATGTATAACTCGATTTTGTTTGAAAGTGAAGCATCTGCCCAGCGTTGACAGCTCATGGTCACCACCGCGTGCCCTTTGAGTGATTCCAAGGTCAACTCGCGACTTGCACGTTGCGAGTTGACCTACTACTATAAGTGCATACTTTTAATCATGAGAGACAAAGACAATTGCCAATGATGAAAAACCCAATTTATATTACGAATCATTGCATAATAAATATCCATCCGGCGTCGAAGTCTTACAAAAACAAAATTTTTAACAAATGGCATTTTACCCAAAGCCTTGAGGCGTCGAACCATTACAATTCTAAATTTTCAACTAAACTAATGACATGCTGACAAAACTAATAAATTTATGGTTTCTTCTACTCTACATCCTTTGAATCATAAAATTTATCTTCGTCATTATTGACGGAATCTTGTGCCGTGGCCTCAAAGTGCATTTGTTGCATAGAATGCATTTCATTTTGCATGGCAATCCTTCTGTCCCTGTCTCCTGAACTTTCTCTTACGGGCTTAAACACAACAGAGTGAGGGGGTGGAGGTCGAATTGGACGAGGTTCCACCCTTTCACGTCTCTTTAGGATGATGGCTTTCACTCTATCCCAATTTAGCCATAAAGAAAGTGAGAGACTGGTCACAGAAACAAGGATGGAGATGGCCATGAAAACTTTAAAAAGAGAATGTGTAATGCATGCAACCATAAAAATATGCATGCAAACCTTACCAATGGACCAATGAGAGACTTCAGTGAGAGTCACTTTCTCCACTTTGTCCAAGGGAACGGTAATGGGTTGTGGTGGACATGGCATGTCAGGGTCGATGCTGTACTCGTAGAACCCCTGTACACTGCTGGGCTTGTCCACAAACAGTTTCGAACAATTCAAAAAAGTTGCACAATTCATGGTTTTAGAGTGACAAAAATGTTTTTATTTTCAAGAAAAGGAGACCACAGATGGTATAAATTGAACTAATTAAGTTAATTAAAGGTAAATTGGGTACGGACGGTATCGGAGACAACTAATTTTTCTTACCCGGCAGGCAGCCATGACAACCTTTTGAGCCCATGCATTCCTTTCATATCCCTACACCATTATATAAATGAAATTTTGTATGGGATTTTTTTACAATTACTCACTACACAGGTGTAGTTTAGACCCTCCCATACTTCCACAGAAGGGGCAAACGGGAAAGAAACATCCATCGGTACCCCAGAATTATTGAGAGGAAATGGACCGTTGTCATCATCAAATGTCATCTCAAAAGGGGGTGTACTCTCAGAAGTTGTGGTGGTGGATGAGATTGAAGATGGAGGAAGGGGAGTGGTTGCCGTGGTAGTTGTTGTTGCGGTAGTGGTTGTGGAGGGTGAAGTGGTTGTTAGGAGCGTGGTTGTCGTCGAGGGGGGTGTTGTGATTGTTGGGGGGTGGTCGTAGTCGTCGTCGTAGTGGTCGTAGTGGGTATTGTGAAAGGAAAGAGTGTGGAGGGAGTAGTGGTGGGGACAGGGCTGGTTGTTGTGGTGGGCGTGGTGGTTGTTGTTGTGGGCGTGGGGGTTGTTGTCATTGGTGAACTAGTCGGCATTATTGGGGGAATGAATTTCTCGTCATCAAGTGCCTGCTTCACAGATTTGGCATTGAGATCTGTAAATCAAAAAGTTAACCACTGTCTCACCACTGCACACGTTTTTAGTGCACTTTAAGGTAGTTAAAAAAACTTACAGTTTGCTAGATTGTCACAGTCCCTTGTCCTTTTGTAGGTTGCCAGTGTGAGTGCCGGATTATACAGCTTTTTATTCATGCATGTAAATTGACGCGACAAAGTTTCCAAAAAGACATAGTGGGGTTGAAGAATACATTCCAAGCAGGTAATGTAATCCTGATCACAATCACAATTTATTTCCACGAAAAATATGAAGAAAAGGTAAAACATCTTCATTGTCGTTGTTGAGTTATGAACAAATGAATAATGAATGAGGTCTTGTTTGAGAAGATTGGGAAACTGGTAGAATTTAGAAGTCAGCATTTTATGTCACCGGCATATTTTAGATTGTATAAAATACATATAATGAATTCTCGGTATCAAGATTGACCATCAATCAAATTAAATCCACAGCACAAGAGTTGAAATGAGTTTAATGATCTAGATGATGTAATATGCCACACTCAAAAAATCTTTTGTAAACGGCCCATTCAGATGAAAGAGATAAACGCCGGAATTTATTATGACGTCAATATAAATATTGTATCCACTTTCCTATTTAAAATGCACATGTCATTGTCTCACATAGGGAAATGCATGCATGCGTCTTAATGGGTCACCCGCACGGAGTTGCATTTGGCTCTCGCATATGCAAAGGCCTGCATCACATTGCATTGTGCAAGTCGCGAGTTGACCATGGAATCACTCAAAGGGCACGCGGTGGTGACCTTGAGCTGTCAACGCTGGGCAGATGCTTTACTTTCAAACAAAAATCGAGTTATACATTGCGGTTATTAAATTGAGGCCTTTCCCTTCTGCTCCGATGTAAGGGAGACCGAAGTAGATACTAAACGTATAATGCCACACCATCAAGTTCCCTCTCCTACGGACAATATTCCAATTTCCATCCGTGGCATGGCGCCGGGTAGGCACAATGACATTTTCATGTGACGAAACCTCATGAACGACCACAAGTCGTTGAACGGCCCATTGGGCTGTACGGTAATGGTATTGGTGCCAATAATACTACCGAAAAGGGAGGGCGTGGGACCATTTGTCAACTCTGTAGAATACGCCACAAAGAGTACAAGCTTACATCGCCAGTCGCTCAACGCCACTTGCGGAATATCAATCACGTATCTCGTTACTAATACACTGGCGTTCCCGCCCCTTCGAATGACGGATGGAGCAACCGTGGAGTCGAGATGTAGGTTCAGGGAACCCAGTATCACGGTTTGCCAGCAGACTGGGGGGCCATGATTGTTGTCATCAATAATGCGATGGAGCACAGGTTCTTGCGTTGTTCCCCATTCTTCCTAAGCGACGACGCCGCACGACAGAAGAATACTGGCCAGTCCCCAGTAAACCCCCATTACGATTCCGTAGGTGGGGATCGACATACTTCGAAATTGGGTGTACCCAATGGACACCACACAGTCAATCCAGCCTAGAAGTGTAACACAAACAACTATGATGCCTCTTCAGGTACTCAACGTTTTAGTAATCAATCTGGCGTCAATGAGTCAGTAACTATTTAGTCATTCTAAACACTGCTGTCTTTTTTTAACTAACCTCAGGCAGGTATTTATTGATTAACACTATAAAGTCTACCAATAAAAGATCCCATACGTTACCGAATTTTGAAGTTTTCAGTGAGCACCAACTTTTTTCCCATAGAAATGGAAGTATCCACTCTTCAACACGAATGATTTCCAATCGTGGTAGTTTTTTAGTAGTTATTATTAATGACACATTGATTAAACTTGGGATTAATGGTTATGTTCTAATTGACAATAATTGGCAAATCAGAGAGGCACAGCGATACAGCCGGGCACTTTTTTAGTTTGAAGTTTTTTAGGGCCATTCAGACGCCAGTGGACGCTTTCAGTTTTGCAGCTTTTACTGGCTTATTGAATCCGTTTGGATCTCCTAGGTGAACTCCTAGGAATTCATTTGAAGGATTGTCGGATTTGTTGGACTCAGTTGGTCTGAAACTGAATATATCAAGAGTTTGAACGGTGCAGGAGAAGTTTCAGGCACCGCAAGCTTGGTCTCAACCAGCAAAATGTGAGACGCGAAAGCAGCTGATGGTGGGAGCGTCCATGATGACAATATTGGCACAAGCAAGGCGAGAGAGGGTTTCAATACCATAATTCCTATGTATGGTACCTCATTACTGTAAGTCATGTCGGACCCTATATGAAGTCCGTGCTTTGGCCCTGCGTTCCAGGCACAGGAAACTGCCATGTCATGACAGGGAATTATAGTGACATACGTATTTCCGAGCCGGGTTTTTTCTGCGGATCCTTCGCGAAAGTTACTCTTGATAATTCCTGCAAGCCTGTATTTCATATCAATTCCGTGTGATAAGCAGGACGGGACGAGAACAATTTCACACCTCCATCTTAACAAACCCGTTAAGTTCGTTTTCCACCGCCTCTGCAGTAACTGATATGTCGGATGGTCAAAATATGTGTTCGTCAAGATAGTTTCCCAGAGATGCAGGTTCCTGACGACTGATGGCAAAGTTGCTCCCTCAAAATCAGTCTTCGTGGAACCGAGCAACACCGTCTGCCAGCAATCATAATACGGACCCTCAAAACGACGATTGTTGTCATCTAGGATGCGATGAAGCAGTGGGTGTTCCGAAGAGCCCCACCTTCCTTGTACAGCCCGCGAGATGAGGACATAGCAGAAAACTAGCCAGACCATACATAATGGAGTTAGGTTTGATTTTGCTTTGTTTCAAAGGCAAGTCGAATGCCTTCGTCGAAAAGTTATCTAACGTATATTCTTTGGTTACGGGGTATATGCCTCCGCAGTAGACTTGTATGAGAACCGTTGGAAAATGAACAATCGAAGGAAGCCATTGGGTAATGTGCACTCTGCCGGAATTAAATTCATAAAACGCTTGAAGAAAAACTATTTTTTGTTTGCGTGTCTTTGCCCGCCCAACAAGAAGCTCCTCGCTGTAAGCAAGCAACGGAATGTTAAATATTTAGGGTGGCTGAAGCACTTTATGAAATTGAACCACGCTTTTAGCGTTATGAGATGTTATGGCGTTACCGACTAAAGCGGATTCCGTGTCAAAATCTCAAAGATGACGATGCCGTGTCACTATAGACTGAGCTAAGACAAATTTGATTAGATGGAATTCAAAAAATTCGATAAGTG
This sequence comes from Isotomiella paraminor, assembly GCA_034699605.1. Lineage (NCBI taxonomy): Eukaryota > Metazoa > Arthropoda > Collembola > Entomobryomorpha > Isotomidae > Isotomiella > Isotomiella paraminor. The sequence goes on along the minus strand of JAQGCL010000059.1, from coordinate 21,136 downwards.
AAGGATATTCGCTATAAAAAGTATTTCATAACAATAAATGAGAAAAAGACGATAGTAGTACTAAAACTCACTTTGATAGATTGAAACGGTTCCAGCCTAATACTACAAAAATAACGCTTTAACTATGACTTTTGAATATGGATAGTGATCAAAGAGACATCAATATGATGCTGTAATGCTTAAACTGAATTCTCCTGACAATAATACAATCATACTTAGCTCTCATTCGACTACTGTAACTTCGTATCGTATCGTTATTGAGTTTAATGACTGTTTCTATAACAAAGTTGATGGGGGAGCAATGGGAACGAAAGTACGACCCTACTACGCCAATTGGTCCATTGTATTTAGGTGACACAAGTATAAACATAACATTTCCTCAACGGAGTGGACATTGTTCCACTGTTGCTCATAGTATAACACGGTTGTTCAGAACAATTTATCAATGATTCTTTGATTGAGTTATCCATGAGATACATAGTAGTATTTGAGTAAATAACAAATTTTTGGTGAGCCCAATCACCAGTTCAGGTAGCAACCAAAATGGATCGTTGTTTTACAAGTATAGAAATTCATGTAATGATTGAAAAAGACGTACAGTGAATTACGTATAGTGATTGTTGGAAATACAACGAGTACGATTTATAACTTTTCCAACCGCCGGGTCCTTAGAAATAGTGCGCTACTCACTAAGGCAACCACTCTACACGGAAAGCGCTGTGTTCAATTAGCTGAAAGCTTTTTTAAAGAAGATGAATTATCTGTTAGCCTTCCAATACGTTCATAATAGTTTCACTGCATACCCGCATTGATAACAGCCAGTTGTGGCGTCATAAATATGATTTACATGTTTAAACAAAAACAATCAGTTGTTTGGAGAATTGGTTGAATTTGGAGTGGTTCCCTCCATCATGTATACTGGTCAATATGACTGTTTTTGGCCTGGATAATACATAGTTCTTGTGAAGGTCCTCACAGTTCGGTGGAATATTTTAAAATTGAATCCCCATTTAAATTGATGAATAATCGCTTCGCAATTATTATGCCGTGTTACGTAAGAATGGAACTTTATACAACTTATTGATGCCTTTTTCGCTACAAAGGTCCTTATGTAATGTCATCACACTTTTATAGATCTGTGCATGTCAGGGCACAAATGGAAGCTCGGAAACCAAACCTATCCCAAGCGTTATTCAGCACTTTCCACACTTTGTAATATGTGAGTTATGGCAAAGTCGACCAGAATGAATGATCTGAAATATATCGCGGGGCGACTAGACAATTACTACACCCTTTTTGACCAACAGCTGACGTGGGCATGTTGGGTAACCCCATTCGGGGTCCATCATGATTCTAAAGGCACCAGGAAAATACACTCAGGACGCCGGAAAATGTTTGCTTGCATGACATTGCTTGGGACTTTATTTCGAGCTCTGGGTTTAGTAATGAAACTGACCAACTGGGGGTCCAACTTTGGGTCTTGGGAGAACATGGTTGCTCTTGTATTCCTCTTATTGTATGTTTTTTTTGCGGGCGCCTCAAAATTTCACTTTGGTGGAAGACATTTCTTTCTCCGGTGTGTCGTCGAAAACTCGGTCCGATTGGAAATGGACGCTAAAAAAATGTTTGGCAATTGTTAAGACATGATTGAAAGGACTTATTTTCGTCATTTCCAGGGGTGCGGTACCGAGTTCGAAAGCAGCAGTTGTTCATGCTGATCTTTGGAATACTCACGATTCCCTTCGTCGTGCTGAATGCAACTCTTCTAGCGTTCTTCTTACCCTGTTCCACTCCGCTCGTATCCTACCTACTCTACTCAAGCTGTGAGGGGTTAGGCCGCTTTCTTCGGAGTTCGGGAGTTTTTGTCAGAATGTGGTATGCCTTCCTCGAGGGTGTTCAGATCTCCACTGAGGTATCCACTGCCGTACCGCTCATTGCTATTACCCTCTATCCGGTATGCGGCGTCGAGAGTTGGCTGGAGTTTGCGATTCGGTAACTTTGAATAGCCCTGTGAAGAAATCAGCTAACGATGAAATATTTTGTAGGAAAATTCGGCAGCATTACTCCAAGTTGGACATCCTTCTTCTCTATCGGAAACTGCAGGGCATGATGACCACTATGAATGCGCTCTTTGCCTTCCCGCTCTACTCCATTGTGTTAATTTCCATCCTTGGTAGTGTGGTTGGGAACGCATTTTGCATAATGACATCTTATAGTGAGTTGCCATTTCCTCTGCTCCTCTTCACCGGGAATTGCCTAGTGGATTTCTTCATTTCTATGCTGGTCATCTTCAAACATTTGTCAATTCCATACACCGGGTCCGTTGAACTGGGTGAGGTTATAAAGGCCAGTTGTGAGTCTCAGTTAATGTCCACCAAAACCCGTAAGTATGTCAGTAGGGTGGGCGCGTTACTTCTACCAATGCGGTTTGACATGGGAACTGGAAACTACTTTGACCCGCTCTCATCCCTAGTCGTTGTACAATTCAGTGTGGAACAGTTGGCCTCCCTTTTGCGTTGCTTTTAACGTTGTGAGGAGGAAGAAATTTGGGTTGATAACAATATCCGTGGAAATCGTGTTTTAGGAACAATCTATTTTGAAAATGTTTTATTGGGAATTTTGTGGCTGATCTGTTCATTAAAATAAAAACCGCGGCAAGGGCCGAATGTGTCCAAGTTCCTTCATTGCTGTTTCCAACACGTGTCCCACTTTAACAAGATTCTCCTCTGCAAATGCCTTTCCAACAAGGATCATGCCGAACGGGGCGCCATCCTTGCCTTCCCCAATCGAAATCTGCAATCCATTCAGACATGTCATAATTATTTTACAAAGCAGAGCTTTTGATTTACCGTCATGGATGGGTATCCTGCTCGGGCTGCTTGCAAATCCGGCGAGTTATCGGTCAAGAGCGAAACAATCACGTCCAACTCGTACTTACTGAAAATGTCGTCCAAATATGTTTGAGAGATTTGTCGACTCGCCTTCTGCGAGGAGGGGTAGCGAATGTAACGATCGTTTGACCTTTTGTTTGTCTTTAGCAACAAGCCTTGTCCATATTTCGGATCAGGGTTTTCTTCGTTAAAACGTATCACGTCTTCCAAGCTGTCAATAGTCTTGCGGGAGAGATAAGGGCCTTATAGTGCTCTACGGACTTTTGTAGATACTTGTTTAAATCCCGCTTAAATTCAAACTCAAAGATGGAGTCCTTAACTGAAAAAAGGGTAACATCTGACACTTACAAGGGAACATTGCCACATGTCCGAGATCGATTCTCTTCGATTTAATATATGTTGTAACGCTTGGTAAGAAAGTATCCAAGGCACCCTTGGTCGTTATCTGAATTGGGTCCTTAAGGGACCAGGTGAAGGATTGTTTGAGTTTCCAAAGTGGAGTTTGCCTATGTTGCCCTTGGCAAGAAAAAGTCGTTTCCCCAATACGTTGTAATGAGAAATTCAGGGTTTTCGTCAATACGTCGCTGTGTTGAGTTTTGGAATTTTCGTGGCATAACTTGGAAGAGTCCATGACTTGCTATTTACGATTAGGACATTTTTCATTATTTGTTCCCGTAAGTCTCTTGAAGTACTCTCTTGAAGGGTCCATTCAGATAAACAAAGGGTACCAAGGGGACAGTTACAAAACTTTACAACATATATTAAATCGAAGATAATAGCTCGTAATGTTCCCTTGTTAGAAAAACTTTTTTTTATACAAATGATATACCGTGCTTTCCCAGTTTTGATGATGAAATTTTGCGAATCGGATCCACAAGCTCGACATAACGCGAAGACTTTAATGCTTTCAAACCTGCGTCGAATGCAACCAGCTGCTCCTTGGGCAAGTCTGGTGAGAAAGTTTCTCGTAATGCCCCAACACCGAATTTTTAAAGATGTGCATGGTCTCTTAGTATTCCAAAAAGAAATTATGGTTCCGGGGAAACCTAACCTCATTTCGTAAAACATAAGCCAGCCGAAGTGGACACTGGATGCAGGACGGAGTTGATCAGGGTCGACCGTTGTGTGGTTGTGGAACTCGCGTTCTAGCCACATCATGAAGGGCCTGTGCTAGTTGCACGTGATAGTCTCGGCGTCGAGGGTGTCACAGGGGGCAGGTCTGGATATTTTCTGCGGTCGATCCCAACAAAGTCTCGTTGATGGTGAAAGCAGGTCAAATGTCAAAAAACTCTGTCTAGGGTGATGCCTGGATGAGGTTTTTTTCCCTTTTTTTTATGGCTCCACCCTCCCAAGAAAATGCCAGGTTCGAAATGACGCTGAGTAGGATGGCAGCGTCCTCCACGGTTCGACCCATTGGGCCCACCGCATCCTGCGAAGGGGCTAGAGGGATGACTCCCCTGCCAGGAACGGTTCCCAGCGTGGTCTTGATCCCCACGAGACCCGCAGCGGAGGCGGGGTAAACGATTGACCCACTTGTTTCCGTTCCCAAGGAGGCAACGGCCAAATTGGCGGCCAGCGCCACGGCTGTCCCTGTGCTGGATCCCGACGGGTCTGACGTGAGGTTGTAGGGGCTGCGAGTCTGACCACCACGCCCACTCCAACCGTTTGGAACTCTTTCGTCACGGAAGCTGTAAAAGGATAAGGAGCCTTGCACAGCCGGCTAATGTCCGACAAACTATCTTACTTTGCCCGTTCTGACGGATTGGTTTTTCCAAGAATGATTGTTCCTGCCTCCCTGAGCCTCGACACTACGTCAGCATCCTTCCTCGGCTTGACCCATTCCATCGCCTTAGCCCCGGCCGTCGTCTGGGTTCGGTCTAGGGTTCCAACGTTGTCCTTAAGAAGGACTGGAATCCCATGCAAGAGTCCCCTCGACTGTCCGAGTGAGTGTTCCTCGTCCATTCTTCTTGCCTCAGTGAGTGCATCAGGGTTTACTTCAATGACCGAAGAAAGGAAGGGGTCCATTTCTTGGATTCGTTGAAGATAGCATCGGGTTAGGTGGACGGAGGAGAGTTGGCCAGACTCATAGTAGTTTCGTATCTGGAGGATGGTAATTTCACGAATGTCCTCAATTCCATTGCAGCTAGCCAACTGGGAATCCAATTGTTTCAATTTATGGCTTATGTTGGCAAGGTCCACGCTCCCGTCTCCTTCACCAGTCTGCAGACTGTTCTGCAAACGATCATGAAGGAAATATTCATAAAACATGTATCCATCAACTTGTGGACCTATTTGCAACGTCGTACCAAAAAACCTGTGCCAGCAGGATTGCAAATATAAAAGCGATGAGAGGTTCTCCTTCCATCGTGATGCTGAGCGGAAAGCCAGAAAGTTAATGGCTTAGTTTAGTTCCGTAACGAATCTGAAGTTTGCAATATTTGCGATCGAGCAACGTCGACGATTCTATCACACATCAAATTAAGTTAAAATCATTAACCAAACGTCCATTCCAATTGTGCCACGTGTGGAATCAGAAGCATTAATTCAAAAGCATTCAACTTTAGCCTACTTTATCCTAATATTATTGGGCATCTAGTCCAAACTAATAATTCTATTGCAAGTGGCGTATGGAGGTATATCAACATCAACGTGTACGGTAGCAAGCAAGCGTTGATCGAAGCAGCGTAAAATCCACCACCACTATTCAGAGTCAGTAAAGAGAGCGAGAGAGTGGAGACAAAGGCAACACCATCATCATCATCTGGTTTCACAGTTTTTAATGAAGGAAAAAAAATTGTTTTAATCTTGCCTTATCGCAATGCTTATCAAATTTCTTTTCCAAATAAACATTCACAACTACGTCATGTGAGGCACTCATTGTATTCTTCATTTTTTCGTAAAGCATGATTCCTTGAAGACTAGTTCAAGGTACAGAGCAAATGGGGTGACGTGCTACATGAAATGAATTTATAAGGTTGATATACCTAATAAATGACCTAGCACGACACAGTCGTTCAGCTTCACCCCATCTGAACCTTTCTGAACATACAACTTTTGAAGTCGACATAGATTTATTCTTGCATGGACGTTCAGTATTCATAGTTATGAAATGATGGCCAAACTGCACTGCAGTAAGATTCGCATTAACTTGAGATTGACTTTGACTTTTGTCTTTTGGCAGATACGGGATGTCATTGGACCCGGAACTTGCGTCATACATTATGACGAAACGAACCATTACATACGCCGTAGATATATGCCTTGTGCTTGCCTGGTTTTCCATTGAGTACTGAATAATAAAAACCACATTCCATAAAATGACAACAGAAAATTCAGTACATAAACGCCACACAAACCATCACGCGAGCTGCTAATCGAATCTACTTGGCTTATAACTTAATCTTATCTCCCCAAAAACACAATGAGGTCCATTAAAACGCTTAGATCAAGTATACCTGGATGATGCAACTGTGGTAATTTTGCTTGCGTCGTGGAATGACTTGTGGTCTTTAAAGCAGTTAAGTATCTCTCTGGGCAACGTGAGAAATGCATTCACTCAAATTCATTGTACATTTCATCATGTTCCTTGTGTCCACTGCCTGGGGGACAGATCCAATCATTGATGTCCCAGTCTTAGGCAAAATTCTTGGAACGCCTGGGAAGACTATTCCAGAGCCACAAAGGGTACCTATTGAGTACCTAGAATTTCGTGCCATTCCTTACGCATTTGTGCCAGAAAGATTCTCCGTAAGTGCAGCCAAACTTTGTCAATGTCACCGCATTGCCGCGGATCAGTTTGGACAATCTGAACTAGACAACTTTTGAATTTGCAGCCTTCCGTCCTGCTGGAAAAAGAGTTAGGGAATGGTGATGTTTTCAATGCTGCTGTACATGGTCCACGTTGTTATCAGTCTGGTGTAGCCGAGACTGAGTTATCTGAAGATTGCCTACATCTTACCATCTCAAATAGAAACGCCTACTCAGGAAATGACTCAGATTTGAGGCCAGTTCTGCTTTACATCCACGGCGGAGCTTTTACTCGTGGAAGTGGAAATAGTTATACCGCAGAAAGAATTTTGAACCGAAATGTTGTTCACATATCCCTCAATTACAGGTATCCATTTCATCGCCTTTAGAAAACGTTGTTGTCTATTTGCGTTGTTTAAATGCGTACTGATTTTCAGATTGGGACTATTGGGTACCGTTGTGTTGTTTCCTCTTTTCAACATTTTATCTTTATCACCTAACTTTGTAGGATTCTTCTCGTTACAAAATGAAGCTGTACCCGGTAATGCAGGGCTGTACGACATCATCACTGCTTTGAAATGGACAAAGGCGTATGTCCAATATTTTGGTGGAGATCCAAACCGTACAACAGTTGTTGGTCATGTAGGACATCTGACCTTATGCAACCTTTCTAATTAAACTAACGATATCAATTCCTAGAGTGCTGGTGCAGTAATGGTTACATGTTTAATGGCATCCGCCTTATCCAAGGGATTATTTCAGAACGCCATCTCCCTTTCCGGCTCCGCTTTGAACCATTGGGGAACCGGGGTTGATGTGATGCATCATTCGTTGAAGATTGCACACATCTCAGCTTGTTACAATTATGCGATGGATGTGAATGTGACACAGATTGCGGCTTGCATGAGATCCCTTCCAGCATACAAATTATTGAATGTTCTTTCAGAATATCATGTAAGGTATTAAATAAGTAATTTCAGAATAATATTATTTTGGTTTGTTAGATGTCCAAAGCGTACAGTAGATTGGCTGGCCCAATGGCACCAACGGTTCAGGATTTTAGTATGCCAAACGTCCCCAAAGTCATGCCATCCCATCCAATAGAGGTATATCAAAATTCGCAACAATCCCCGGTCCCGCTTCTCATGGGGACCACCAGACACGAAGGAAGTTATACTTTGGCCATATTCTACAACATATATTTGCGAGGAACTGGTTTCGAAACAGATCCATCTTTTTTGAAAACCAAGTTGACTCCAATGGTCTTGGATTCTCTAGGTAATGATAAGGAAGAACATAAAAATAGTTCTATTGTAATATACGTATATTATTATTATTCATTATGAAGATGTTCACGACGTACCTTTTGGGGTCCATCATGCAATACAAAAGGGTTATTTGGGCGATGCTGCCACCTCAGGAAATTTCCTCTCAATGGTTCCTGGACTTGTTGACGTACGAGAACCCATACATGTACATGAGAAATGTACATAATGTCATTGTGTCTCTAGATTTCCTCAGCACTTTCATTTAAAGGGGATGCTTATTACAACGCCCTCCTACACTCAAGGATTGCACCGACCCCTAGTACAGTTTTGATTTTATTGGGAATTCCACCACGATGGAGGGTGCTATTGGAGGGGAAGCTCCACCATTTTTCGGTGGTGTAACGCATGCAGACGATCTGATATACACGTACGTACGGACTACGGAACCATTCAGTAGGGCAGAATATGCGGTTTCCTCCAGGGTTTTGGACTACTGGGTCAATTTTGCGGGATCTGGGTAGAGAGATTTACCCCCGCATCTATCATTGATTGACAATTGATTATCTAACGTAGGAGTCCAGATGCCGGTTGGCCATCACTAAACTTTGAAACTCAGGAGTACATGAGTATTAATTTGGAACCGATTGTTTTAAACAGCTTCACTGATACGTTCATTGGACCTGGATTTGAACTTGTACCTGACAAAGCCCCTGAAACTAATCAATCGACCCCTGGTCAGTCCAAGTCCTGGATAAATGCTTTATTAATGATAATGGCAATCTTATCACGCCATGTTATTAGCTTTTTAATTTAATACATCGTTAAACAATAAACGACAGTAAACGATTGTGGATGCACATAGCACTCGTCCCACCTTTTTAGGGGTTGAGTAGGTCAACTCACCATGAGGCATTTAATAATCCCAAGTATGCTTGCTTATGCTATCTGGTACTGTTGTATTGTGTCAGTGAATTCCATCATTAACAACGTCTTTGTTTAAACGAGTAACAATGCAAGGCCACTTTATTCGTATCCCAAGTTGGTATTAGTGATTTTCATAGTCAGCAGAGCACTGGTTTATTTCGACGGTTTCATTACCATTCGGACTAGACTATGTGTCTCAATCTACCCCAATTTCGATTTTAACAAATTTAAACAGCAATGAGGACAGTATGCTACGAACACACGCATTTTTTATGCATCGGCGAGGTTGAACCTCTCCAGAATGGTAGGATCATCTCTTAGGCATAGAGGGAGGCGTGAGGTATGGTAATAACGTACTGAATTCATTCCCTTTTGTTAATTTCTACCGTACGCTCCGTCCATGCATGCGTCTGGGTATTTTGTCTTATGTATAATATTAGCTTGGCTCTCGACAATCTTGGTGGATTGTTTCCTACAATCTGTGGGAAACTGTCTACATTATTCCTTACTTTGGAGTAAGTATTTGTAATTGATAAATATATCGTACGATGGTTTTAACAAAAGCTAAATGTTTCCCACCGATCAAGAAATGGGTAAAACTATAGCAAACATAGCACCGACATTGTTTACGGCAACGTTACTTTAATTTGAAAATTGAGAGCACGTGAATGTATGCACTAGTAGCCGATATCGATACAGCGATAACTGCCTATGGTTTGTACCAAACAGCATATTAGAACAGCGTCTGGTGTCGGAAGTAAAGAAATGAAGACGGCATCGGTAAAAACTACGTTACGAAATGTAGTTAACGCATATTTTGTCAACATTTATATCCACCGGAAGGAACTATTCTTTACAATTGACAACTAGAATGAATGAAGTTATTCAAGTCATATATGGAAACATTTGTTTGTAAAACGCTATCTATACTTGGAACAGATCAAGATTAGATCCGGGTTTTCAAAATGTATTGCAGTGTTCGAAATAAATCGGCCACTTAAAAATCCGCGAATGGTATTGACAAGTTGTTCTGGTCTTCCCAACTCCCTCAGTACTTCCAATATTTGTTCATCTTCCAATCGATGGGATTTGTAGGTAACTGTAGCGTCGTAAGGAAACTCGATGTCATCCATTATAAGTGCCAAGGAGCACACTTCAACATCAGTGATGGGTAGGGCATTTCCTGGCGGACGTATAACATCGTGCAGACTCTCAATGTGTATCGGTCTCTTCCTTCTCATGGTGACTTCATTGTCGCTATCTTTAACTCGAATTGTTGCCGAAATGTCTGGGGACCCCAGAAAACTAGTGAAAGCAAAATCTACATAAGCAAGGCCTTCCCAGTTATACGTTTCTTCCACCAAGGAAAATCGTTCCGTCAACGTTTTGGTATGCTTTATGGAGTGAATGGTATTTGATCCTGGGGAAGATGGTATGTTCAATGCAATTATCTCGGCAGCTATAAGTTCTGGTCTGGCCCTGGAGTTTTCCAGCCCAGTTAAATCAAATTCAAACTCCCGAATTTCTGCATAAATTTCAGGAAAAATAGAGGTTAAGACTTCGAAAGCCCGACGGGTGATTGCTTCCCCGTCGGAATCGACGGCTTCAATGCTACTGTCCAACTCATCAACCTTTCCACATAATGTGTACATGCTGCCGGACACTCTTCCCACGAACAAGTTGTCATTTCCCACATCAACTTTCACTGCAAACTTCGGTATTGCATCTCCCACCGTCTGTACCCAATGAAGATCGCAATACGTAGGGGCAACAAGCACCTGATAGGTAGAATACTGTAGAACGGTTCCTTGATGAGCAAACAGTCCTACGCCGCGTGACGTTACTACTCGACCTTTTATATCATTTCAGCTACATATAGTATATTTACGTTCATGCTTCAAAATCTTATTCGTACCGGAAATCCATGTAGTAGTGGCTTCATGAAATGCCCTGGCCATGTATTCCCACGTGCCCTCGGAACATGTCACGGCGTTAATTGGAACAAACCCGTCGCCAGACGGCACCCATCGCAGGGGACAGGCAACTTGTGGTCCTTTTGCGTCGCATCCTGAAAACACAATGGTGAAGACAAATATTATACGTATTCCAAACACGAAACCGTGTCTATCAATCATGACCGTTTTTATGTATAAAGAGCAAAATTTTTATGCCAGAATCGAATAAAAAATTTAGAAAATATAATTGTAAATATCCGTTTTTATGTAGTTTAATGCAGTTTAGTTTCAATAGAAACAAAGTTAAGCAAAGCAAGGGACAACTTCTCTCATTGGTCCGGTACAGAGCAGTTTGTGTTAGACCAAACTGTTTGACCTATTTTCACTTTGATAATGGCTTATCAGTGTCAATTTATCCGGTTCAAACGTCAGATATGAATTTGAACAACAAACCAATACGAATAACCCACGGACATAGACTCAATTCATCTAGATATTGAAGACAACATTTAAAGCATCCATTATTTCAATTAAGGCTAGGATAACCTTTTTTCCTCCAGGATTGAATCCAGTTGGAGAAATCAAGGTATCTGTGGCCAAGATGCAAAGTTGACAGTTGATAATGATCTTCATGTTCGCGGATTAATCGTTCGCCTATTTGGGCACGTCAACGAGATTTTTTTGCTTTTAACGCAACTTTATTTATATACATTTCATGCGACGACCAGCACCAGCGAAACTCGAAGTACTCAAAGTACGTAACTCATGACAATAAATATCACAGTTCCCAGACACTTACTGACGAATAATTAGAAACTGAAATTATGATTACTAATAATGTTCGACAATGTTACTTTATACCTAACTTTAGTGTATGCAGGATTTCCAGTATCGTCCACAATATTCCGTCATATCCTGACGAACTACTCTGTTTTATCAAATCGGGTCGGGCGTTGGTTACCAATTATCCCCAAAGTCGTTCAAAAGTGTAGGGAGACTTTAATAAAACGTTGTAGACGGCTCGTCTACAACACCGTTTTATTAAAATTTATTATTATTCTTTTATTATTACTCTTTTATTAAAAACTCGTCTAAGACGAGTGTTAACGTGATATTTTTAAAACAGGAATATAAACGTTCCATTCGCCAGACAAAAACTGAACTGAAAAACATCTCAATAATCGAATTTCTGGACAGTCTCCTCATCAGGTTGTACCAAATTATAAGAGCTTCTGACAATGAAAATATCATACATACAATTCCCATACTTCTCCATTTTCGGGCTGCTAAAAAATATATGACTGATTCCGAAATACTCACCGGTATCCCACACGTTGAATGTTGGCGAATATGGAAGGAATACACTCTAAAGCTCAGTTGCTGACAAAAACAGAGTAAAATCTGATTTACCAAAAAACTTAACCTTGATTTTATCTTTAAACATTCATTCAAGTATAATGATGTCTGGAGTTTTTATATTTGATTGTAAGTAGCAGAGTGTGGATTTCCATGGATTGGAACGACGACAACTGTTATCCTATGAAAACAAATGAACAGAATGCGTATGTCACGGAAGTTTCCAATAACTTGTTTTATCGAAACTCAATATCTGTTCTTCAATTTGCTGTAATATCCGCTGACCGAATTAGTTTAATGAATCTTATTCCGTCGTAGGAGTTGGCGTAATATCACAGACTCTCTTTGCGGACCGGAATATATTGTCGAGGTAGCTGAAACGACGCCGAAGATTCTCACGCATATCAGGCAGAAAGTTGACTATTACTTTTTCACGGTTACTTTTTTAATTGGTTACCGTTTTGTCGTTCAGTACCTGTCGAGGGGGAAAAAGTTTGATTAGAGGAGGTAAATACATTACTGATAATTCAAAACGCGCACAAAAACTATGTGCGAGTGTACATGGAACAAACCCAATTTCCGCACCGTACTACCTCCAAATCAAATACTCTGAAACAGCAAGAGGAAAGCAAGTTTTTAACCGTGGCAGTGTCTTGATGGGCAAATACGCAAAGTCGTACAAATGAAACTTTAGACGACAGTGCTTTTGTTCTGTACATTTAAGCAGTGCAATTTTTTCTCTGAAATTTTGCATGCATGGAGGAATGGAGTTGTTGACCGTTGTGTGCTCAGAATCTTCACGTGTTTACTTCCACATGAAGCAGCGAGTTGCTGTTGTATGTGGGGTCTTGCACATATGGTGTATGGGAGCAAAAAGTCCCCTCCCCCAGGGGTTGCTCAAAAGGCTATTCCGTTTGTCTGATTCCTCCTTGAAGCATGTCTATGCCTGTCCACAGTGCATTTGCCACTTTCCAAGTCCACGTCAACCGGCATTTTGTTCGCTAGCTTTTCTGTTTTCAAAATGTGTGGACAAATCGTATAAAGCAGTAAACCTGCTTTAACAATGGAATCAATGACACGGTCCTACCTGTCGCCAAATGCCTAGGAAGACCACGTTAGTTAACAAGCTTCTACATGGTTACTAATTTCTTTCAGCATTCAGTAAACGGATATTCGTTAACGTGTCCATGCGGTAGGACATCAACCGTGAGCGATACTTCACTCTGGGCGAATACCTTTAACGCACATACCATATGAGGAATCCAAATCCCTGCTTGTTTGGCCGAAAGTTCCGATGCTCATTTTGACTATCATGGGAACTCTTGATGATAACAATTGCGACAATCCCCAAATGAATGGGAGGGTTTACAGTGATCATAAATTAATGGGATCCAAAAGCCGTGTCCCCAAATTAATGGGATCCAAATGCCGTGTCCCCAAATTAATGGGATCCAAAAGCCGTGTCCCCAAATTAATGGGATCCAAAAGCCGTGTCCCCAAATTAATGGGATCCAAAAGCCATGTCCCCAAATTAATGGGATCCAAAAGCCATGTCCCCAAATTAATGGGATCCAAAAGCCGTGTCCCCAAATTAATGGTGACAAATGAAACACAAGCAAAAATTATAAACACCCACTCCAAGGTTGCTGCTGTCCTTCTGTAGTCAATGAATAGCGTCAATGCTCTTGATGTCTTTTTGTTTCCGACAAACACGTGGGATGGGCCCAGTATTAGGCATTGAGTTATCATGTACCAATCCCATCTTCTTTGGATTCCCGCAGAACAAAATGTGCAAGTAGTGAATGGTTACGCCCTTCCTATGTCTCCGCCGCAGGCTGTTTTAATTTGAGATGAAGCCGGTATTACTTCGCAATTGTTCGAGGTGCAGTTGACAATACAAACGAGGTTCCTATTGTTATAAAAATGTTCCGTAAATCAGGTTGCACACTATTATATATTGCTTACGTTGGACTCGCCTCTAAAAAAGTTGGCAGGAGCATATTGCACCATAAAATGTTCTATAAAAAACGGAATTATTAATTGGAAGTTGAGAAAAGTCGCATAATGTATTCTTTGAATGCTCTCGCAATTCCAACTAAACTATATCTAATCTGTCCAAGCGAATGATAGGGGTTTGTAATTGTCGTCACCTCATTAAATGATAAAATTGTGCTCGACATGTGTCAAAGCACGACAGCTTTCCACACGCAAATTCTTATCTGTAAACACATTGGTAATGTTACGTTGCACTTGTTATGAAATGTACCTCAGGGGATGAGACTTTATTTTCCATGTTTGAATTTGGATCATGTCTGACCAGAATCACCGGCGTCTTTCAATGTGTGGGATGGAATGTGTGATGAAACCGAAATTCGTGAGAAAAGCATTCGTATTTCGGCCAGAAGCGATGAATCAAAAGTTTGTAGTTACTATCTTATCTTTCAATATGAACAATTCATTCATCATAACTGTCAGAACTGTCCATTTTTATGCTAAGTCTGAGTCTGATTCAGGTATTGTATTGCATTCGCCTGTAATTTTTGTTTCGTACTACGCCTTGAACATTAAGAATAAATAAGCATTTTTTTGGAGCAATTTACGTTTGTTCAAAAAAATTTACAGTATACAGGAAAAGGTGTTGTTTTGGATAGGTAATTGTCGTGCAATTGTGGCTAGACATAGGTGGTACGAACAATTTGACCGGATCGGGTACTTAATCAGGAATATAATTTTTTGAGAAGCTAAGCCTTTACTAACGCTCCCATTAATTTGGGGCTGATCACTACGTTCCCATGTGATTGGGAACAATCGCCTAGGTTCCCATTTATTTGGGGCCAATCGCTTATTGCACCAATTCTTTTGGGGGCATGCTACAATTGTTGAACCATTGAAAGAAGAACTGATTAACATTTTCTGTTTTTCATATATTTTCTCTAAAGGGGCTCCATACAGGATCCAAACAGCATCCCAAAGACACTTAATTACACTGTAGAGCTTACAACAAGGAATCGAATGAAAAAAACTTTGGGTTCAATTTTTTTGCAAAAGTTGTATTTTATATTGGAAACATTAAAACACAAACACAGAATTTACGGATGAATACTAGGAAGGCCAAGAACGGGTAAGTGGAAATCAACTAACATCAGAGGTGTCAAATAACAGTTGGGGGCTAGCATACGGTCATTGGAAGGTTCGAGGCAACTGGACAATAAGACGGACGCTCATTTTCAATAAGGAACTCAAAGTCAGACTTACATAAGGTATATGTCGGCTCTGGCGTTATCCATATTTTTTTGTTTTTTGCATACCATCAAATGTTTGATGGAAAACTGCTATCACCCAACCTTTAAACATCATCATCGACACCGTCTTGAGGGGAAGCTGTACACCTGTACGATTCAATAATTACCGTATTCATTGTAATGTGACTGCAGGATTGAATACTTTCTACAAACCGATGACACCATGACAATGAATACTTTCATTATCTTTTGTATGTCCCTCGTTTAAAGACACAATTCATGACCTACTTACAATTAGTTCATACCAGCAGGTCACTTGAGAAAATCATCAAACCAAACGTCTGCGGCAGCCCTGACGTCAACAGTTGCATGGGAATTTAACCTTATTTACGCAATATCCATGCACATTCAATAGAAGTTCTCGTGCAGTCAAATCGTCAGCCACTCAGAGCATATTACGGAAACTATACGTTGCGTATTCCATTTGTCGACCTGTTGCGACTTGTACACGATGAGCCTCAGAATCCACGGTCGGTTCCACCTTCCTAAAACTTCTTCTGAAGACGAAATGTCGAAACGACGTGGAAAACATTATGGAGCCGAAAGATCCAATGTCAGTGCCATATATTTGTTTTTTGAGGGCGCTTTGCAATTAAAAAATTTCAATTTCAGCTGACCTATTACAGCAGATGCCATCGTATGCTAATATTCAAGCATCTAAAAATACTAGAGGTGTGATTTTTTGGCCTTACTGTTGAAATAGTCGCATGATACCGGGTGTTGGAAATTGACAATGTCTCCTGTGTCTCTTTAAATTATTTACCACCTCTTGCCACCAAGGGTCAGTCAAATGTTTACCGCAGATGACTACTAGGAGTAATGGGGCAAACACTTCCCTTCCCTACGAGAAATCCGACGTAATCGTTTAAGCTGAACGTTGTTGTTATTGATGTGCAACTGTAAGCGAGGGCTGATATTTGAGAGGGTCATGTCAATCGTGTAGATATAGCAAATGCAAAAAGCTAATTAAGCAACTCTTTGCTTCTTCAATTTGTCCTTCACTTCTCCATTTCATGGCCTTGCGTACCACTTTTCTTGGCCTGTGGACCTTCAATTTCCCTGCAAACTTGTCGAAGGGTCCACAGGTACACAATAAAGAACACGACCATTGCAATAGTCCATACGAGTATGTCAATCCCTTGACGTCTGGGACAAAAACGTTTCTGTCCATAAGAAAGCGGCGTGGTGGATTTGTTCCTCTTCTTCTCCGTCGCATCCTATCCCACAACGCATCATGTGTCAATCCTCTCCATGCATTTCAACGCACACTCTTCACGCCGCATGACTCAATTGTGGCATGCAAAAACTTCATAAACTCTTAACTTTGCCCTGCCTTCTTATTGATACTGCCTTACGCCTCATGCATTCAATAAGAGTTGCTTTCTTCATCTGACTTTGAGATTATTTCTTGTTAGGGTAGTTGTACTACCTTATTAAATCATCCTGCACAAATGACGCGTTAGTCCTTATGTGGGTTGTCAGGGGCGAGTTCCCCACTCCAGTACGCTTCCCAGGGTTCCCCTTTGCAGGGGACTAGGGCATCAACTCTAAGAAGTGCTGGTCACTTCAAAATTTGCGATCGCAGGTCACAGTCGACCTACAGCCCTTCAAACATTTTGCCCTCAACACAGCACCGGATTTGTACTGTTGTTTACGGAGGAGAGGGACCATGCAACAATGACATCATCGAAGAATGTGTGGTATGGGGGCGGGAGAAAAACGCGATTTATCATGGATCAGCGGTATTGCAAGGGAAGAAAGTGGGTGTGTCTGTCAACACCAATTCGTCGATGACGTCATTGCGAAACGTTCCCAACCGCAATTACATTGTGGGATATCCAGTTGGTGGTGGTGGTGCCTGCAAACACTGATGCAAGCATAACTCGTTCAACACTAAATCTCTCTTCTCTCGCTGTTGTTGTATGTTGTTGTATGTTGCTGTTGCTCATGCAATCCTTGTCTTCTTTTGTGCGTTAAGGACAAGGTGAGATTTGTGCCAAACTAAATCTAGCATTTCCTGGACCGACCAAACAAAAACAACTACCCTCATTTACTCGTCGTTAGGAATTATTGTTTCAATTATTTCAATTACCACTAGTTGCCAACCACAGGTCTTACCTTCGCCCCATCCTCGCGAAACTGCAGAAGGACAATTATGTAAGTTAAGATACTATACGTTATTCCCGCCCCGACCGGCCAGTTGCCAAATGTTTACAAAAATCAGACATAGACTCAGAAGCTCACAAGTGCAAAAAGCCAGGCAAGACAGGCCATGAGAGGCACACAGAAGAATGAGGATGGTTTCCACGCTGGAATTGATACGTGACATGGCTTCAGGCTCTCCAGCAGTCCCACTACTGTTATCACCCTCTCTCCGTTTGGAGGACATATTCATAGCTTTGCGGAACAGAGGTTCTCTAATAGCCCTTGACTCCTTGGAAAACACGCCAGTGTTATGAAGCCATGATACTCTCGCTGGCAAGGTTGAATCCAGTAGAACGAAAAACATAAAGTAGGAATGTTCTGCAAGAAGAGGTTCTGGATCAACGTTCCCATACCAACAGTGACTGAGGGACTTGACCTTCAGGTATTCAAGGGGGAGGTCAGAATGACTCTCCAGAGTGGACGGGATAAGCGAAGGCTGAGTATCAACAATGGGTCAAATGGGCCTCGAGACGTGGCCGACTTTCCTTCTCGTCAAATCTCTGTGATTTCCTGGTCACATTAGCTGCTTTCTTCGAACGGTTGATGTACGTGTGTACTATATACCTGGGAAGTTGTAGAGACCCCACCAGAAGGCGGCTCAGACCGCAGAGAACTTTCTGTTCTCCTCTGGATCGTTTATAAAAATTTATATTGTGGGTAGGGAGAGCCCATAGTATAGCAAGTCATGTAGAAATTGATTGTGATACGTGACGTCAAACGTGAGGTTCTTCTTGTCCCAGGGTTGTAAGTACACAAAAGTCGGGTAGTATGGGGTTGAATGTATTTCCATGTACGAAGTGTCCAACGTGAAAGTGTCGGTCGCAACCCGATTCTGGAGAATTTGAATGAAGTTGGCATGGGACAGGAAATCAAGGGACACCGCGGCTTCTCTCTCCCTCCACATTGACAGCTGACAAGGAGTTGAGCATTCACATGGGTTGCCGTTCCCGTGTTCGAAAATCCCGGGAAGACAGCTCCATTCATTGTACGGTTTGGGCTCCGGAGGAACGTTGAGGAAATTAATGACGTTGCCAATGTAGCCTGCACTGACAAGGGAACATACATGCCCGTCCGAAACCGATCCGGCTGGTTCTAAAATATGTTGTAGGGGGTTGGGAGGGGGTAACCATGCCACACCCACTTCACTCCAATGGGCCCTTTAAGGGACTGAAGAAAAGATTATTTGAAATTCAGAAGTGAATTTGGCCTATACTGCCCCCATGCCAAAAAGTGGGTTTTCCCTAATCTCTCGTAATGTACATTCGTCAATACCTCACTGTGTTAAAATGGGGTATTTTCGAACCATGACTTTGTTCCTTCCGTGTAATGCTATTGGCCATAAGGTATTTTCTCAACTTTTGTTTCCTCCAGTCCCTTAAAGGGCCCATTGGAGTGAAGTGGGTGTGGCATGGATACCCCCTGCCCACCCCCTACAACATATGTTGGAACCACCCGGATCGGGCTCGGACGGGCATGTATGTTCCCTTCTGAGTACGTTGGAAAGTAGGGACCAGGCTCCAAACGCCAGTCGGAATGCCAACTTTTTAACAACCGTTGGGTCAGGGGGATGGCAGTATTCGACCAATGAATTTAGCAGCACAAACAACACCTTTCCCAGGTCCCTGGCAACATTGGATTGGTCCATCTTCTCCCATGCGGCGTAACAAAGGGCCAGAGTGCACATTGTGATACTGATGGCGAACCACGATTCCCCGCCCATGCGGAACGTGGTACATTTCGTACCTAAGGTAGCTCTCTTGTCGGAAACAGCTGAAATACCTGTAACCAATTTTCCCTAAGAAAAGGAAATCTCCCATATAAAATCTTGGAATGCCCGCCAGTTTCACGGTTGGCCTGTGGTTGAATTCAAAGTATTTGTCGCACAATTTGCACGAGCCAATCTGACTTGCAACCAACGATTCTTCCCAAAGTATGTTCCAAGCCGCAATGCCGACCCCGTTCTTCACCCAGTAGCTTTGGCTTGGACCTTTTCTACTACAACACCAATACTTTATCGAAGTGGAGCGTGGGTGGGTGAAAATGATGTTTTGGATGGGTACGTCACCTGTCTTCATGTCTAGTTGATGCCAGATAGGCGCTGGAATGCCCTTCTCCGGCATCTTAATTTGCGCACGGTACACTGGAGAAATGTAGCTCCTGGATTGGATCACCAGGAAAGTTTCCTCCTCCTGATAGGGATTTTCCCAGAGTTGAAGGTAAGAGGAGGACACATAGATATGGGTGCCAGAGATCGAACGCTGCAACTGCATATTCATCTTTCCACCACGGAGTGATGAGCATGCCTCCGTCCTTCTGCAGTAGGTTCCGGGAAGGGGAAACCCGCATAGCACGGCAAGGGATGACAATACCGTACGTATTTCCAGGGCGAGACCTCTGACCCTCTGATTTCCCTCTTCCTGCCCTGACTAGATAGCTACGGGGAATTGACTACCATCAGCTGTCCAAGAAACGATTGAAGATAGCTAATCATCATTTATTTCATTTCTTCGCCCACACCTTGATTCTAAATATATACATTTGGTTTCAACGTCAAATGGGAAAGAGGAATGTCAGGGTTCAATACAATAGATGGAAAGTTGAGAGAAGCAACAGAGGATGGTAAAATGTCATTATGTATCTCGTGTCTCTGCCAAATTGTAATCTCCATACCGTGTTTGCTATTTACTTGGTTCCTCCAGGCACATTCCCTATGGAGAAAGGAGAGACTCGGGGAATGGAGCAAAGCTGCAGAAACGCTTTGATGATTGTCACCGCGGGGACACCACTCTCTTGGCACCCAAAATCGATTATACCGGATATTTTGCACTAGACGAGGAAAATAAGGATGGTGTTGGTCATCTGTTTATTCGAGGCAATGCATGTAGCGTAGAGAATGCAACTGGTCCTTGAGAATCTTGTACCCTCAGCTTATGAAGCAGCCCGAAACCCCCCGCAGACTTCGTGATCCACCACAGTAATAAAATGTATACCCACGTTTGGTTAATCCTAGCTTGAAGGATAAGAGCCATTCCATACGTTCCAGGCTATCGGGGTGAAGGCAGGGTGATTCAAAATAAATTGCACGTCTGTCGTTTTATGGACAGCTTACGAAGGGTCATTATTGGCGAAGATACGATCGATCATATAAACAAGGACAGCGTCTAATCACCCATCCCTCATTTATTTCCGAACGATTAGAAGCCATTGAACAATGGCGTTGTTTATAATGTTAACCATAAAGAGAGGAGTAGACATTTCCATAAAGTTAGAACCGAACCGCACCTTCATTGGGCTCAACTGAACCTGGACCCTTCTCAGGTACTTTTGTCTTTTTCGGCTACAGTCGGCCAGGCAGCCCTTGTATTTGTGGATCTGGCAACGACTGGATTCAAAAATATACCCCGTAACATAGTGTCAGCATGCGCTGAGCCCCACTCCCTTCGTCGTTGTATATAGGCGCAAGGCGCCATAGCAGCTTGATCAGTACA
>JAQGCL010000058.1:0-27910 GCA_034699605.1 Isotomiella paraminor | reverse complement strand
ACGGTGGTTCAAACAGTGGAAAAGTCTGTCCCCACGAAGAAAAAGAAGGCATGTCGACGTGGTCTTGCTGTCACTGTCAAACAGCATCTCGATTTGATGGAAGATCCGGTCGACAAAGCGTGGTGGCGTTGTAAATTTTGCCATAAGGTTTTCAGTCACACTGCAAGGCACCAGCACGCAGATAGACGGAATCGTCTCAATGATTGTAGCTCCAGAACTACGCGACTGTCATCCCCCTCTGATTTGCTGTAACTATGCTATCTAATAATTGGAAAATTAATTACCGAAAATGGGTTTGTAATACTCTAACTTATATGTCATAAAGTATGGTACTTTCTCTATTCGACAATTTTGTCAAGATGTGAATAAAACATTTTCATCTGATGAGATTTCTATTAGATTAGTTTATCAGTTTCTATTAGATGAACAATTAGCTCTTCTATTTCCAAAACTTGAAACATTCTGGCCACAATTACTCTAGGAGGAAGGGGTTGATAATGTCCTATAACACGAAAGTACTGCATATCGGTTGGACGCTCTGCAACATAAAAACAAAAACTGTGAAAAAGTACATCAGTCTTTTTGATTTTTATTTTACCCTGCGAATCGCATTCCACGACACCAGTTCCATCGTCAAGTTTAAAAAGCCATCTAAGGCCTTCCTGTGTTACATTGGTGACTTGTCCGACTATACGTATCTGTTGGATGTTATAACAAAAGGGGTAGTCTCATTTTAAATTTAAGTTAATTTAGTTATTTTTAAGTTACCATAAAAAGTTTGTCCATATGAAGGAAGATATGGGAACCATTACTTTTTGCAATTTTTCCAATTTGGACCGGAACGAGACCTCTATGTGTACTTTGGCCTAAGAAGAATTCAATGAGTTTTAACTTTTCAAGCAATAAATATGTTCCCTCACTTTTTACATCATGATGAAGGGAATCCTTAAAAGAACATGGCGAGTGGACACCGTCCATATTGACCTCGAATAATAGGGAACGAGGGGTCATTGAGTTGGAGAAACCAATGGACAAAGTTCTCACTCCTCCCTCATCCTTTGACACAATTATCCGATGATCAACCCATTTACTCCATCTCAAGTTTAGTGAAGGCACTTGGTCTTCATAATTTCTTGTCCAACTGAATTGATTAGTACAGACAATGACTAATTTATATCTCGTGAATAAATCTGTCAACTGCTCCCCAACCAAAGTAATTGTGTCATTCCGGAGCCCTTGATTGTCATTTTGAAAGTCATATCTGAATGGAGTAGCGATTGAATCTATGATCATCAATTTAATATTTTCTTTCTTTATGATGATAGGGACTTCAGTTTTTAAGATTTTCACTAGCGTGCTCTGTAAATGACATAATGATTAGAGGCATATCATGATTAATTTTGTTGTCTACCATGTCATAGACCCTTCCCACAAAAATTCTATTCATGGGATCGTGTTGGAGATTGTTTCCATATCTGGTTTTGAAAGAGTGGCTTATTTGAGCTAGTCTGCTTGAGCTGAAACTTCCTCCAGAACTAATGTACAGGACCTCTATTACAAAGTATTAGTGTCCTATGTGAAAGACCAATTTTATCCTTACTGCCGTCTAAACCGCCTAGCTCTCTTGGTAATTGGGCAGTGATGGATAGTTGTAAAACCAATTGAGATTTCCCAGTGCCAGAACAACCAACGAATTCTGTAATTCCACTTTTTAGACCTCCATTAAAGAATGTGTCCATGTGCTTGCAACCTGACGTTAAAACTTCAGAAGGGGTGAGTACCTATGAACAATGAACAATTTGCAATCTTTTGTCTTGACAGTTGAACTAGTTTCTTACTATTGGTTGTGAAAACATTTCAATGTCCTTAATGTGTTTTCAATTGTTTTCAAAAACTGTGTTTTCAATTTATGATGAGGGAGGAAATGAATTCGGAATTTGAAAACAGTCGTGTCTTTTGCGCACTGAACAAACCAAAAAAGTGAGAAACATGAGATTCTTTGTCTCCTTAACCATTTATTTTATTACATTGGAAATGAATTGAAAATAAGAGTCTGTAACAGGGATTGTTCAAATTAAATTCAAAGATCATCGTAAAAAGGATCATCAGGATCTATGAGCATGGATACGTGTGCCTCGAAAGAATCTACACTGCTTCCGCTGAAATTATCATCACATTGAGGTACGTAGTCTGGATTTTCTTTGTTCCACAAGTGGTCAAGTTTGAGAGTCTCTAGGATTATTTTTGCCTAAGGAATATCATATTTACTAAATAAATAAACAGGACCAAAGTTAGTATGGTATACCTGGCTTAGATAATCACTCTTTGGATCATTTGGGAATAGGCTATGAGTGCAATTGACGGCGGGTAACATTGACGAAGACAACATGGAAGACTCCATTAGGATGACTGCATTAACTGCGTCACAGATGAGGACTTGTTCTCTAAACATTAGCCTAGCATGGCCCTCTGAGAGTCGTCTCAATCCCTCCAAAAGTCGCAGCGTGGTCCCTCCTGCGTTTCGTTCTTCTCTTTGTCTTTGATGTTCGTAGTATGCCGTCAGAACCTCCCAAGCGTCTTGTGTTAACTTTGGCGAAAGGTCTTTAATTTTGACAAAGTAGTACTGGAGCTTTTGAATATCCCAAATTGACGAGGATGGCGCAGTGGTTATGACACTATGGTTTGGTAATCCAAGTATGAAATTAGAGACGAATGTATCCCACTCATCATCTTGTGAGTCCATAAGGAGGAGAACGAGGTCGAAGCGAGACAGTAATGCTGAGGCAATCCCAAGATTGACGGTTGTGGGATGATCTGAGTCATACTTTCCTTTTGGATTATTTGCAGCAACAATGGTGACACGAGTCGGAAGTTTTACACAAATTCCAGCCTACATAAAAATATTGATTTAGTACTGGTATTAAAGTCCTTGACAATCAATTACCTTGGCAACGCTGATACATTGCTGTTCCATTGCCTCATGAATACTGGTTCTGTCTTGTTCGCTCATTAAAGAGAATTCGTCTATGCAGCATATACCTCCATGTGCAAGAACTATTGCCCCTGCCTCCAAGTGCCATTCCCCTTTTTCCTACAGAAAAACATATTGGATTGGATGAATTTATTTTTAAAAAACTTGCTCAAACCTTGACAGCGGAAGCAGTTAGACCAGCAGATGATGTGCCTGTACACAACAAAACATTAGTATTTCTAATTTATTTGAAACATAGGAAACAATTACCTATGCCGGTGGTCATCACAGACCTTGGACACAGTTTACTCATGTACTTTAGCAACTGCGATTTCCCAGTACCAGGATCGCCACCAAGTAGGATGTGAGACTCTCCTCTAATAGACATTCCCTGATTCGTTCTGGTCACACCACCCGCAAGCACGACAGATAGTGCAAGTTTTACAATGTACATCCCGTAAATCTACTTAATCACAACAAATAGATAGATATATGGTTCAGTTAACATTAGCTATTACCTGAGGACAAAACGATGATATTATCACATTTCGACCACACATAGGATCGCTGTCGTGAATCCTCCAGAACTCTATGTATGCTTTTGTTTTGTTCTCATCATGTGCAACATAGGACTTTTGTTGATTGTGTACTTGTACGTGATTTGCCTTCATCACCAAGGTTGGTTCTATCCTTGATCCTGAACTAACTGTTTTAAATTTTAGAAACAGTCGGCCGCTGTACATAAAGACATTCATTAATTAATTACAAAAATAAAGTGAATAAAGTAGCAAATAGTTACGTTATTGTCACGTCATCTCCAGGATTACAGGCGTTAATTAAGTCTTCCTCAAGAACCACCGTTATGGACTTTGGAGTGTTTCCAAAATCTAACTTTCGAACGTATTCCTGAGAAAAATAGTAATATTGCAATCAGATTGTGACAAAAAATAAAAGTTTGATAACATACTTGAAGTTTTATTTCTTGGTAGTCAGAGACGTTGCTGTATTTGACGGTATCCACGGGTACAATGGTGGGATTTTCACACATATTTGGACACTGTATGATACCAATCTTGGGAAATGTGTAGTTTCTCGAAGGAAGACAATCGACATCGAATGTTGTTTCACAACGAATACAGCAATATCGTCTAGTGTGGTCCAATACGTTGTTCACAGAGACTCGAAGCACAGTGCCCATTAGACTCACAAAACTCCCTGCCATCCGACTATCCGGAAATGATGTGAACGTCAAATGTGGGCAAATAGGAAGGGATCTAATTCGAACGTGAAGTTTCAGTTTTGCAATTTCCTCCAATTGCATTATTGGCGTCCCCGAACATTGTAACACAATCTCTTGCAAAACTTCCATTGCCATGGTATCAAATATTTGAAGCACATAGTCTGGTTTCTGCAAAAGTGTCGTGCCAACATTTGGGTAGTCTTCCCAAATCCCAGTGACAAAGCTACAAAATTAATCGATTAGCATGTTCCTGATGGTGTTGGATTGAATTACAGCAATTACTTGATTTCCACTGCGTGATTTGGCCGACCGTCTGTGGAACCCAGAATCCCTATCAATTGTTCCCTGCAGGAATGTCGTAAAATACTACAACAATCCTCTGCAACGTTTCCAAATGCATTTAATCCAGTCTAATCACACAATTTAGTATTGTTATTATACCTCTAACGGAACTTTCCTCCTGCTGCAATTCACAGATCCTCCTGTCCATGATGATTAAATAAAGTGATGGAATTGACGTATGGACAATAAATATTTAGTTATGTTTTTAAAAACTAAAAACTTTTTTTAAACAACTCACAATTCAACTTCAACTCATAGCTCATAGCTCAAGTTTTGTCAGCTGATTTCAGAGTAAAAATATAAAAGACAGGGTAAACAAAAGAGAATTAGACTCATTGTTTGGACGACAGAAATAAATAAAATTCGCTACAATAAACATGAGAAATAGGAACAGAGGATCTTGGCGTCCTTGCCTTGGTAGTAGGGGTCGACGTATGCAGCAGATCCTTGATGTCCCTGGGGTCGTAGCAAGGTAAATTATCCAACACGATTATAGTTTTATGAGGAATTAGTTGCAATTGTTTTTTTCTGTTCATAGACCCCCTAGCCCTTGTGATGGAAGGTCATTACTTCCTGGTTACAACCTGTACTATCCAGAGGGTCCTTCAATGTTAAGGGACGTTGGTCAGAAAATCAACGCAGTGTATAAGTACCTAAAACATTTGTTTTGTCAAGATATCTACTTGACAGAGGATGACTGGGACCATACGTGTTTTGAAGTTATTTGCGAAGATGTCATTAGAATCCCCGAATTCTGCATAGAGTGGCCAGACTTTAAAGAAGAAATGATTCAGGAGCCAGAAGAAGTCGTCACACTTTGGAGTGCTGTAATGCACAAGGTATTGTCAAATTTACCTCTCATACCGATTTATTAAAACCGCTGCCGTGACAACTAGGTAGTATGTGACTACTGGATAGAATGCTTTCATCATATGGGTGACACGGATGAAACTTCCAAAAGAAACGCGCTAGATGAGCTTGGATTTTTAGATAACAAAAGCAAAGTCTACGTTGGACTCCACTTTAAAAGTCCAACAACGCCATTGAGCATGGTGCTGGCAGACAAACTTGGGAAGTTTGTTGCGATTACAGGACAGATTGTAGGATCTGGAATCATCAAACTTATATGCACTCGGATGCCGTTTCAGTGCAGGATATGTGAGGGAATATTTTCTGTTGATCAACCAATGGGGATTTATAAGGCCCCCACAAGCTGTAAAGCTACCCAAGGTTGTACAAATATCAAAAACTTTGACATGCGTGAGGATCATGAAAGTCGGTTCCTAACGGAGTCGAGGAGGATTAAACTCAGGGATCCATCGGTAGGTTTGGTCTACTAAAGAAAGATAGGTACTGCAATTAATAGTTTTGTAATAAAATTCCAGGGGGAGACATCTATACATATTAATGTTGAATGTGAACTCTATGCTGATTTGGTGTATCGTTGTGGGACTGGTGACATTGTCACTGTCACTGGGATTCCAAAGGTATGTCATTTATCAGCCTGTGTCAAAACATTCATTCATTCTATGATTTTTAAGCCTATGGCAGATCGAAGTGGAAGTAAGAGGGCTGAGAATGTGAATCCTATTTTGGTCCAAGTCGTGTCAATTCGTAAGCAACAAGAAGACGGTAGAACGATGGGAGGAAACTCTGTTTACTTCAATGACTCGGACTTCACGGACATTAGGGTTTGCTAATGTTATTTCCTTTAGTTTACACATACCACATAAATATTTCGTTAACAGAACATTCATGATGAGCCTCACCTATTCAGACTCATGGTAGCTTCAATATGCCCTTCTTTGTACGGACACGAATATGTCAAAGCAGGGTTGTTGCTTAGTTTGTTCGGGGGTACAGAGGCAAATGAAAGTGTTATCAGTTCTCGCAGCGATATAAACATGTTAATGATTGGAGATCCAGGAATCGGCAAATCTCAGATGCTAAGACTAGCAGCAGAAATTGCTCCGAATGGTATGTATTAATATGACATTTATGTAGCAGAATGAGCATTCCTATATGGATATATATATATATGAATAGGCGTGTATGTTTGTGGGACTGGGACCACAGAGGTTGGTCTCACTGCTGCACTCGTTCGTGACGGAGATGATTATAATCTGGAAGCAGGGGCACTTGTAATGGCTGATGGTGGTGTCTGCTGCATTGATGAATTTGACAAAATGACCAAACAGCATCCAGCTCTACTGGAAGCTATGGAACAACAGGTGTGTCCCGCCGCATACTTAATAAAAGCATTATGATAATATTTTTGCATTATCAACGTTTGCAGACTGTTAGTATAGCAAAAAGCGGGGTTTATCGCACCCTTGCTGCCAGAACAACCGTAATTGCTGCAGCCAATCCTGTAGGAGGTCACTATGACAAAACAAAAACTTTTCTTCAAAATGTAAAAATCTCTTCTCCTCTCCTCTCTCGGTTTGATCTCATCTATATCCTCTTGGACGTTCCAGACAGGGTGAGTAGTAAATGTTACACTGTTAGGTCAAAGTTGAATTCTTATTGATTTGTAGGAAATGGATAGAAGGCTTATGGATCATCTTGTCTATGCTGAATTGTCTGAGCATGAGATACATTCACCCCCACAGTCTACTGTCCCAATAGGCCCAACACTATTGTTAGTGTGCAATGATTTAATCACATGCTTTATATTCTACTGTTAATGTTAATGATCAGGGATCATCTAAGACTCAGAAATGGAGAGGTGCTGAACCTGATTGACAAAAGTCGACTTCAAAAGTATCTCGCATACGCCCGCCACCACGTGTTTCCAACCCTTTCCACAGAGGCCAAACTTGCACTGCAAGAGTATTATTTACAATTAAGAGTTCGTTACCGAGCCAAGGATTTTATCCAGATTACTACACGTCAACTGGAAGCTCTTGTTAGGCTGACACAGGTAATCAATGTTAAGATTAGTATAATTTTAGATTAAGTTTATACGTACGTAGGCAAGAGCCAAGATGGAACTACGAGAGACGGCTACAATTGAGGATGCAAAGGAAGTATTACAGATATATGAAGCGAGTCTAAGCAGTGCTTTTGGGGAATCTATAGTACATGCATTACCCAATTCAATTGTCACGCAAACTGGGGCCGGTCCATCCCGTGGAAGTGTACAAAAGCAGGTATGGTTGTCAATTGCAAAGTTTCATTTAATCAAACTTTTAATTTATTGTCATGTATAGATGAAGGATCTTCTTACTGAACTACAAAAAAGGTCACGTTTCAGACGCTCGGGGAATCTATATGGGGAAGCAGAGATCAAATTAATATGCGAGGAACTTAAACTTACATTCCCATCTGCTACTTTGATTGATGCATTAAATGTTAAAACCTACCTTTTAAAGAAAGGACCGAGATTGTACATGTTGCTTAATTCGGATTAGTTATTGTTGGTTGTGAACATCAGTCTGGTGTCAAATTAAAAGAACGGTTATTTTGTTCAGCAATGTCTGAAGCCCTCAATAGAATTTCCTCGTTTCCGTCATCAAAGTCATCTGTAAATCATTAACACAATAGAACATTATTTGCGTAGTTATGGGAACAGACATTACCGTTGGTTACAAACGAGTCATTTGCAGGGGAAGTTTCTAACATAAGTAGGTCATTGTACTCATTCATAACAGAGTCAATGGAAAAGGGCATACAGTTCAAAATTTTAACACTGGTTCCACTTTCCCCAGTATGCCAAGTCGTCTGGGATTCTGTTCCTGTGCAGTTTTCATTAACAGGAGATTTAGTTGCAACAGAGACTAGGCATAAAACATTCTTGTCAGTGATTGGAAGAATTAAATGACGCCTGTTGAAGTCATACATGACACTCGCCTGCAACACAAAACCAGTTTTACATTCGTAATATATGATTATGAGTTTAATTACTCACATTCCGGATGGCAATTGCGGTTCCTGGGATTAAGTCCGATCCGTATACTCCAATGAAAGAAGAGTCGACTGCTCCAATAATATTATCACTGGCGTCCATGAATTTCAATTCACATTTTCCACTTTTTTTTGAGAATCCTTCCAAAACTACTAATGCGAGAAAAGGAATCTTCATGGGTCTGGGATATTGTTTTACAGCCTATGACATTTGTAAATTTTACCAATAAATATACATTTTTAGATTCCATTACATTTTATTGGGTGTTGTACCTTTTCCTTTATCCATTTAATGTTGAGTAATTGTAGTAACCCTTCTGGACCATCCAAACCAAGATGTTGAACCATTACCCTCCATGGATCTCTCGTCATATTCATTAGTTGCATATCCCCAATTGACACTGTGGAAGATGAGGTTTGTCTTGTAGGACTGATTCTATTAATTAACCCGGCAGGCCCAGGGAAACGCCGAATAAATCCATTCCCATCTTCAATATCTATGTTCCCAAAGAAGGTTTGTCTTGGATTTGAAACTTGGGATTTAGACGTGGAACCGGAAAGGGCTGAACTCATTCTTGAAACTTTGGGAGCAGGAGGACCATCATCCTAGATAAACTTGAAAAGTTTGATACATGTTGCCAATAATTCATTGATCCTTGTTACCTCTTCAGATAAATCCATCACACCTTTGTGTCAATTAATTAAATTAATTGAAATTTAAAATGAACTTTTGTTTTGTTTTTATTTTTGAGATGAAGTGAGTTGTTTCAAATTCAAATCAAAGATTCAAATTCAATTCTCACAGTTCCCCTATTGCCTTCTCAATGTGTTGAGCTGCTGTATGCGGTTTGCCCTGTTTTGTGAGGTTTGCCCCGGTTTGCCTTGTGATATTTATTATTGTTTGCCTTGATAAAAATATAGATTAATATGGATTACACAACTCTTACAGAGGCACAGTATGAATGTATTGATCTTTATTTTTTTATAAACGTACAATTATAAATGTAGATGCTATTACCAAAATAAATTACAGTTATAAACGAGGTCAGTTCATATATCAGTCCAAACAGGACCCAATCTTGCCTCTTCAAGCGACGGAGGGAAAATCATGTTTGGAAACCGCATTTCTAAATTGACCAGGCCAGGGTGATACATTCCATCCAGAACAAATGGAATGTCCAGGTTACAAATGCTTGGAAATGGATCATTCGTCCCAACAAATTCCAACAACGTTGGCCAAAACAGTCCCCATGTAACCCCTGTCGATATCTTTTCATAAAGCTCCACAGAGTCGTCACAACCGGACACTGGCCACACAGTCAAACTTGACAAGGAGGGGAAATGTCTGGGGTTGTCTATTCTCATATCTGCAACATCATCTGATTGACCAACGTGGAGTCTAAAAGACGTCCTCACCCTATCTTCTTGATATATGAAAACCGACAAGTCCTTAAGCTTTGACATCCTCTTTGGAAGGTACACATTGATGTTGACATTATTGCTTAAAATAAAAGGACCATTGAAGTGCAGGACAAGTTCTTCCAGTGATTCCGTATGGGCCTGTAGGACCTGGCGAAGGTCAATTGGTTGGTAGAACAGTGAGGTAAGTTGAAGCTTCTTTAGTCCACCAACTCGAAGTGAGGCCAGAGGGAGGAAATGTTTGGCGTCATATTTGATTTTGAAGTTAAATTTTATAGTCGTCAAGTTAGAAAATCCTGAGTCAGCCATTTCCTCCATAATAATGGAAGAAGGTATTGTTTCGCTCAACTTGAAAATAACAGGTGATACCTCCAAAGTGAGATTCTGGGTACAGTTCGCAGCTAGAACAATGCTTTTAACAAAGGGACGTAATGGAGATACATCATCCTTGCATCCAAGTAGAAGATCGAGTTGGATAGATTTGAGCCGAGGGAAGTGAATTCCGCTCAACGGTTCGAAATCAACTCCAACGATGAATAGTTTCAAAATCAATGACTCTATCGTATCTTTAACGCCATCAAGTACGGCTTGTAGCACGCCACAACCATTCTCAGGCCTCAATAAGGTGCCGTATTCAAGGGTTTGAATACGGCGTGTGTGGAATGCAGGGTCAAAGAGCCAAATTATGTCATCCATGGTTTGCTTCTCTAAGTTTCCATCTGCCAATCGAATCTTCCAATGTGGGAATTTCAAGTAGTTCAGTTGGGAGTGGGCAAACGTAGAGATTTGCATGAGGAGAGCTGCATTTGTATCGTCCACATCAATGTTTAATGGAAGGTTAAAAGGCCTCAGGATAATCCGGTTCCGAAGGGACATGAGTCCCTCTACGTTCCACAATTTACAGATATGACGGAACTCTTTGATTAGAGTGGTTGGCAGGAAATGTAGGATATTTTGGGCAATCTATAATAGTCAAGACTACAATTAGATAATAACCAACAATTATAGTCTATAAATAATCTCATAAATTCTACCAAAGGGTTTGTCAGTGGATTGGTCTCGTTGGTTTCGCCATCAGTAACATCGTTTTCAATCGTTTGAGTAGAGGATGCAGTGGTTGTTGGCTAAGAAAGAATAAACGTAAAGTAAGAACACAATACACCATTTATAGTAAAAAAATCAGGGCACACCTGGAAAAGCAAATCCAAGATATCCCCAGAAACAAAGATGGATAATATGTCCCCAAATACCAATGCTCTCTCATGACCACGACTGACTGGATCTCCATTTACAAGAATTATAGACGAGTCACATAAGTCTTGAACATCGTGAGTTGATATCCACAGTCCATCTTCCTTGCAATGTATGTTTAAATAGTTCCCATCATATTTAGTCCAATGTTTCAGGGATACAAACTCCCCCTGGCTACTTCGACTAATGTACTTATTTCCGAATGTGTACTAAAAACAGATTGACATGAAGAATAAGAATAGTAACATACAAAAAGTGAAAAACAAGTCTACCTTAATTCCTTCCACATAAATTAACGTGACAAGTGATGACAAATGTTCAGAGGCTCCACCCCGTTCAATGTCCTCGGCTTTCAGCTGGAAAAGACGACCAGGGTGTCCAGGTCCAAAGACGGTCGTCCTGCAACATAGATAAATAGTTAAATTTATGGCAATTTGATTGAGGTTGTGACCATACCATGAAAGGGGCTTTCTAAGGGAAGGCAGATTCTTTCGCTCTTCTTTCCAGGCACCTGACACATCTTCAGACATTCTTTTTTATAGCAAGTACTAATATTTGCCTTGAAAAATGATCGGAGCTACAGCTGTGATAGCTCCTGAACTGCAGTGTTTTTAGTTTAGTTGTGAAAAGAGAAGTGGTGCTACCTGTCATGTCTCAAGGAAAGAGACAATGATGGGAGACAAAGGAGACACTTTGGAGCCAACGTAACAAATTAGACAATTTTGATTATTGCTGGTAAATTATACTTTGGAAGAGTTTTTTGCCGTGCTTTCGATTTTGTAGTGTTATTGATACTCTTAATGCAAACTTTTATCTTGAATGTCAAAGTAAACTGTCCAATGCTTTTCTAAGGTTTGTCCCGTTTTATGAGGTTCGCCCTGTACTGTCTTATGAGGTTCGCCCTGTACTGTCTTATGAGGTTCGCCTAAAGCAACAAAACATGCAGCTGTGATTTTCCATTTTGCATCGCCCCTTTGCATTGTTTGCATTCCCATGATAGCAAATGTTTGCCACGTCTAAAAATCATATAGCAATACTATACGTTTATTAGAATCAAAACATCTTCCATCCCAATGTCAAATTTATGGAAATGTGGTGGAATCCGCTTGTTGCAAAAATGTAGTCATTGTCTCCTTTTTCCCATTTTTTTGTGTATGGTGGCTCCTGAACTGCAGTGATTTAGTTGTGAAAAGAGAAGTGGTGCTACCTGTCGGAAACAAATAAGGGTTTCGTAATGTGTCTGTATGTCTCAAGGAAAGAGACAATGATGGGAGACAAAGGAGACACTTTGGAGACAGAAAACATTTATTACATAAACAAAACAAGAGTATGTAATAATACACTAATATTATGACAAAGTTATTCATTCTTTTTGCTCTTTCTAGTTTTCACTTCAAAGTCGACATATTCACCGTCTGAATTTTCAATTTCAATCCCTTCATGGTTTTTCTTTTTCTGATTCTTCTGATGGCGAACCATGTTGGATTTTCGCCGTATTATTACATGGCATGTCTTACATCGGTAGTTCTGACCATGCCTGTCTGCCATGTGGTTCCACAGAGTAGCTGGGTGTAGAAAAGCCTTGTTACAAATCTGACATATTTGATTAGCAGGGATCTGATCCGGAACGGTTGTATTATTTTGACGTCTGCATTGAATGACTGGACCACCATTGGCAGGAATGACAGATGGGGCACATTGCACATTGCTACTTTGTGCGACAGTGGACACTGATGGGCTACAATAAGATGAACAAAGCACATGTATAGGCATATAACTACCATATGATTTTTTTACATACATTGTAGAAATTGGAAACCCAGAACATATCCCTGCAAAGCTAACAGAACAAAAATATTCAAAAAATACATAAAAATACATTCTTCATTGAACTACCATTGAGCCGGTGAGTTTATGTTGAACGAGTGAGTGTCCTTGAACAATTTACAACCATAGCAAGTTTTTTCGTCATATTCCTCTTGTAAGTGGAAGTGTAGGTTGTACGTTATCCTATTATGTCTGTCGCTATCTGGATCGGTTCCAGCCTTGCATGTGATCTGGTTCCCATTTGTATTTTGAGGTGATTGTTGTTCTCTGACTTTATCGTTGTCTATGTCGTTGCATATCTGTTCTTCATCTTGCCTGCTTGATTGATTGATTGTGAAAGAAAGGAGTCATACAATTCTTGATATTGAACAACGTAAATTGGTAAATAACCTGGGAGTTTCAGCTGGTAATTCTATAGATGAATTCTGTTCCACATCTATACAATCATTTGCACCTTCTAGACTGTTGTATAGAAAATAAAATTACATTTATATTGTACAAATTTGTTAAATTGGAGTACCGTTGTGCAAGTGAATTCGATCGATTTTGGTTACAACAACAATGTTTTAAAGTTGAAACCCTACAGAAGTAACAAAGGGTATCATCATACTCCTCTGTTGAGTAACAAAAAGAATGTATGTTGAAATTGATGTTTTTCATGTCAACTTCATCTGCGTTTCCTAACAGCTTGAACAATGTATCACTGGATGCAATTTCCATAAAACCAGATGCTAGGTTCCTTGTTATGTTGTCACTGTTGTATGGCACCTCATGTTGGATGGCTAAAAACTGATTGACATTGTCTGTGATGGAAAACCTAGTAGACGCAAGAAGAAACCATCTCCCAATCTTCATTTCATCATGTGTACTCAGCATACTCCTATTCAGATTCAGATATTGGATTGATAAGTCATAATTTTAAAATGTGTCATTTTGTACATGATTCCTGTTGGAGGATCTCTGTTGAACACAGCTTTATAAGCAGACATTTCGATACATTCATCATTATCCAATGGACTAAGTTCTACGGCATTTGACGGAGACGACTCAGGCAATTCTTCTGTAATTGGAATGGTAGCAACATCTAGAATTGAAATATGATTGAATTAGGTTGGTTGTATCAATAACAATTTTCTATAGTTGTGTTTACCAAAATGATTTCCCGAGGTCATAAGAATGTTTTGCTGATTATCTGTTTCATATAAAGTCAATCCCTTCTCCTGTGGTGACATTGTATCGGGAGGTAACAAATGGTTTTTTGGTGCATCACACGGTACAGTTTCAATTATAAGGTCATTTTTGCTGCAAGCTTCCTGTTCGGACTCCAAATGCATATCATCTGATTTAGACAACTTGTTATCTTTTGTCAGGTTTGAATCCCGGATACTTAGAGAGGATGTTGACGTCAGTTGAACGGACTGAACTGGAATGGATTTGACAGAACGGATTTCCATGTCTTCTAATCCCTCTGTGATTGATTCAGAAGGAGTGTGTTCACTGAGAGGTGGAACATGAATATTGTCACTGAGTGGTGGTACATGTGGTGAGGTCATTGATAGGGTTTCATGAGGCATGTCTTCATTGACATCAGAAGTTGTTTCATTTCCCTCTACTATCTCTAGGCGCGTAGCGTCTGTTCTAGACGCATTCGAAGATATTATTTCCATGCGATTCGGAGAAGGATGCTTGTTGCTTTTCATGATCGACGGATCAAGGGCAATGGAGTCTACTTCTATCTTCTTTGAGTTGTGGTGGGTGTGACTACCATCCTTCTTGGCTCTCTTATGTCGACGTGTAGCTTCTTTATTCGACTTTTCGTTAGTAGAATCGGATTTTTTTGACGTCGACAGTTCTTCTGTCTTTCGTGAACTACGTGAACGGTGTGATTTCTTGTCATCATCAGATCCTTTCTTCCTCCTTCTTGAGGTGTGCCTACTACGAGACGTCTGACCATCATCTTTCTTGACTCCATCTCCAATTGAATCCGTTGTTTTGTGTGACTGCTTTGATGGCTTGTCATTTTTCTTTTGTTTGGGGGCAGTGCACTCAATAGGATCAATGCTTGGACGCTTTTGGCTTGTCAATTGTTTATTTAACTTTTGTTCTGTGAGTGAAGGACCTGGATTTTTGTCAGTGAGTTTCTGAGTGGATTGAATGGTTGATTTGTCATTCCGTCCGTGTGTTACAGTTGCAAGGTTTTTGTTGACTGGTGGATGGAAACTAAACAATGGCGGTTTAGGGATTCCAGTAACGACTTTACGAAGCCCATAAACACGCTTAGTTTCAATCTCGTCAGATTTTGTTTCACTAACAACCTTCTTTGAAGACTTTCCGTGTTCCTGGTTGGATTTAGAAGTGGGCTGGAATTTTGCAAGTGAAGCCTGGATACTAGTATTAATTACTTTTGAAGGTGAAGGTAATGGAATTTGTTGCTTGCTTCCATCGTAGAATGGATTTGGAAGATGTAAAGGAGTTGTACGATTCTTATTTGAGGTTGTTGTTGAGTCTGGTTCCTTACATGGCGTGTGAAATTCAACGTTTCCGATTTTGGTGGGTTCTAGATTTATTGAGGACTTTTTATGCACCTCAGAAATTTTACGCGATGAGGTCTGTACGTCATCTGAAACCACGACGGATGTGTCAGGATTACTATTGTCATGTTGCGACTGCCTGTGACGTTGAGAGAAGACGACTGTCGTTTTTTTCAGAAAACTGGGGGATCCTAAAGTGATTTGTCCTGGAGTGATATCTTCGGGAGTTGAAGGAAGTGGAATGTGACAACCCGGCTATAAAAATGTAATGTAAAATAAATCATTATTGTGATATCAATGTGTAATTATTGAAATACACACATAAAAAGCTGGACGTCTTTTGACTCTGTCATATATATGACTTATCCACCTCTGAATTATGTTATCGCCGTGAGAACTATAAAATAAACAAGCTTATGTGTTTAAAACAACAACAAACAACAACAAACAAGTTTAATTGGCCAATCGTACCTTGGGTTAGTAGATTGGTTGATGACACTCAGATAAAATTCGAATCTCTTACGGTCAAAAGCGCTTAAGGATTTTCTACCAAACTTCAATGTTTCTTCCACGCAGTCTCTATAACCTTTAAACTCTTTAAATAATGCAGTTTCCATTACGTTCGGAAATAATAATTAATTTTAAAACCTTAATTTAGGAGAAATGTTTGAGAACTGATGACTTTTACAATTCAAACTGTTTGCCAATTTAGCAGAAGGAAATGTTCAGCTGTGTTTTTAGCGCGCGTGTGTATGTATCATTTTTAAGCTGATGATGATGAACACCAAAATGAGACAATAAAAAAGAAACAAAAGTTTACTTATCAAAGTTACTTTATTATTACCATTTCGTCTCTAATGACACTCTTTCCTTTGACAACAAATTATCTAAAGCCATACGAATGCTTATCCGTTGCCCTGTCAAGTCACTGTTTGACGTGCCATGTGTAATGTCCTTAAAAATGTTGCATAAGTTCACTCGGATCGTTTCAACCTGCATACACGTCGGAAAAAGGTTAAAAATTGTATATATATACATTAAATGACTCTAGTTACATTTTCCAAGTCTTCTTTATCAAACACAGTCTCCTCAAATTTATGAGTAAAGTCACATTTGCCGTAGGCTCGTTCCATTTTTCCTTTCTTGATCAATGAGGGCACATTTCCGAAGCCAAATATAGCACCAGTCATCTGGCCAGCTTTTTGTTGTACAGGATTCATATTGTACTTTGGAGTAAATAGTAGTAGAATGAGTGGTAAAAGTCCATTCTTTGGAGGCATTAGTGTCACATGAAAGGCGACAAGATGGGAAGTCTTTCCTTTTGTATTGAGTTGTTTCATTTCCACTCCTACTATGAATCGTTCTTGGCTAGTGTTCTTTGTTTTGAAAATATTGTTCAGGATGACACAGTTCAGGCTAGAGTCTCTATCTGGTTTGACAGTGTGTTTGTAATCGGAATTAAAAAGCCGCCGAACACATTGGAAGTTAAGCGAGAATTCCAATGGATTGCTTATTACATTTGGCTTTTTGTCCTATTCGTACAAATGTTATTTAGGTATCAAACATAGGTATAAAAATAGTAAAACAAACCAGATAGAATGATTGAGTAATTGTCTGCTGTGGCCAAAAAGCAGGAGGATTGCCAATCTGGTTATGCTTCAACCTACGTATATATTCCTCTGACCAATCAACTGAACAACCTTCCTTCTGCACACGCTGACGTAATTGACCATTCTGCTGGTGGTAAAAATTAGAATGCAATTTCAATCGTGTAATGGTTTTAATTGGACGAACCGTCTCCATTGTTAATTGGCCACCTTCATCCAGATCCTCACCTAACTCTGATCTTCTCAGAATATCATGGAAACTTGTTTCAATGCCGGTTGTATTACATACATTGATTATTTCACATGCAACTACACTGTTAACAACCGATTGGACCTACAAGCCAAAAAATTGTTGTTTACATACAATGTTTTGTTGGACAATCAATGAACATGTATACCTTTATGTAAAAGACTCCAACACGATTAGCAAAGTTATGAAACTCTTTCTCTGCCTTTGTGGACCAACCAACATTTCTATTCACTGGGACAATTTCACTCAAGCGGCATTGCATTGCCTATTCTTGACAAAATCAATGATTTTAAACATTTCATGTTTATAGGGATTGCATACCAGAAATTCAGATTTGCAAACCGTTTGGATCAAGTCACTTTTGTAGGATGTATTGAAGCAAATAATATCTCTAGTTTTGTACCATTGAGAACTTCCTTTATCCACCAAATAGATCTAGCAAATAATTCTGGATTATACAAGGAACATACGAAAACTTATGAGAGATTATTTACCAATGCCTCGCCAATTGGTGGACCAATCACGATTTGCACTTGCCCTCTACAGTATCTATTATGGTGTGTTACCAACACTACTGCGTTTACCGAAGGGTACAAAGACTTTACACAAAGACTTGGATCATTGCAGATTTCATCCATTTGTTCTCGATTTGGACCATATTTCGGCATAGTTCGGACAACCCAAAATTTACTAAGACTTTCAACCTGTAAAGATATGTTATTTTCAATTGTGTGTTAACTTAGTTTCTTATTCTTACATGAGATATGATTACTTCAATTTTCTCTTCCTCTAGTGTTGGTAGGCTGACTTGGCTTATCACACAAGTTTCTTTTGAACGTCGAACGTTGCTGTTGCTGTGACAAAACAGTATAGTTTTAGAATTAACATAATGAATGAAGTAAGGAATAAAGTAACTCACCAGTGTGACATAAAAAATTTATGACCAAGTTGTTGCATTTGAAGTGTCCGGTACACTGCTGTATGAAACTCACCATGTTTTTCTCCATTTTTACTGAAAGTTGCTATTGCTGTTGATCCATGAAATTGAATGGTCGGGATATCACGGCCAAATGATAAATGTTCTGTTAATCGTGCTGCCAATCTAAAAAGAATTCTGTTGATTACTGAACGCATTAGGGTTTTTGAACTCACATATTTTGGTTGTCAAAGTCCCGATAATCAACATCATCTAAAATGACACTAGAAGTCAAATCCGTACCGCGTGGTACATCCGGCGGTACTGTGTCATTGGGTTTCCTGAAATAATTTGGATACCAGGCCCCAGCTATGAGTATCTGAAATGTACAAAATTATCATATACAGACATGACGTTAAATGTAAGGTCTTATTGCCTTCAGAGTAAGTTCCTTCTTCTCTTCCATATTAGTTGAATATGTCGATTCCAACAAATCTTTGTCTAAAAAGGGTTTATAATTTATAAAGAGGGAATGCATTATGGATCCAACTGTATTATCCATGTCCCTGTTGCAACAAAAACAAAACCTAGTGTTTATAAAAACATTAAAAACCAATTCATAAAGACTAACAAGAGGACAGATTTGTTTACGCAAGCTCCAGTAACCCAATCTTTCTCAAATGGTTTGCCTTTTACGTTATTCTTCCAATGCTATAGATTGTTATTTTTGCAATGAGATCATCCAGATTCATTCTACAATAATTGACTTACCGCATATAGATGATATGCTGTAATTAAATCCGAGAAACTATTTTTGGAATAGTCCAAAGCACTAAGATATGGATCTATAAAATTTTTAGTTGGTGTCATGAAGGGACTCCTATGAATTGCTGCGGCAGCTATACAAAATCATATGCGTTCATATAAATATTGCAAATATTAAATATTGCATGTGCAACTTACCTAGAACAGTACAGTATTTCATCAAACCGAAGCAATGACCCAACCAAACAAGTCGTGCGCAGTTTAGGGGAATAGGCAGGTCCGCCATTAAGTGCCCCATGTCAGTGAGTTTGCCATCAAGTTTGTCATATATTTCAATTTCTTGAGGGCCTTGAGTTGTGATTTCCATAGCACCAAGCTAACAATGTTACATTAGTTGATATGAAACAAAACTACGGGAGATACCATTACCTCTTTCAACTTGGCAATGGCGCATTCGATGGATAGTTCCTCTGGGGGTTGGATTGCTAGATCAAGCAAATCTTTAATCCTACCCATTCCTGCCACATTTTTTTTGAGTTTCAGGATCACGTCCTCCAAACCAACATTATCTATTTGCGACTGTATGTTGGGGGTAAGTTTCTATGTGATTAAGCAAATATTCAACACATCATATCCACACCTATCTAATTAATTAATTAATTAATTACATTAAATAATTCCCGAGTCACCATTCTATAGACATGTCCATCACACGTGCGTCCTGTCCTTCCCATTCGCTGGTTACATTGACTTTGTGTCGCAAATCCTAGTTGTAGGGTCTTGTAGTTTGTAGTTTTGTCAGTCTTAGGGGCTCTGGTTGTGCAAAAGTCAATAACTGCAATAGAAAATTGTTATTGGGAAAATTAACCCAATGCTAAACAGTTACAGAACCCGAACCCACCATAAGCAACGTCAGGGATTGTAAGTGAACTTTCCGCAATATTTGTTGCTATTATGATGTGTCTTGTTCCACTGACAGGGATTTTGCATGCAGCTTTTTGTTCAGCTTTATCCAACAAGGAATGCAATGGGAAAAGTGTCCAACTAAACGAAACTCATCATTGAGCAACGGACTTAATCAATTGAACATAGATACTTTCTATTTTTATCCTTCATGGCATCAATCAAAAGGGATTGAAGCTCATCAATCTCGTTTACCCCAGGTAGAAATACTAGAACCGAGCCACGAGTTTTAGTCTAAATAAAGTAAGAGCAAGCAAGACATTGTTTCTGACTCAACCAAATAGTACGAACCTTGTTTTGAAATTCCTTGGAATCCAAACCAACTATTATTTTTACGGTAGCAATAAATAGTTCGTGTAGGATGAAGCAATTGTCATTTGTTGGTTGGTCCATGTCTTCTAACTCTTCTAACTGAAAATGAAAACCCGTCATTTAATCGCCATTAAATACAAGCATAACTCACTGATAAAATATTCTCCAGGTATTCGGGTCCGTTGATCACGTGAGGACTTTCTTTTGGGATTCCAATTACTCGTGGTGTGGCGACATTATGTTTGGAAAAATAGTCCACAAACTCTTTAACGCTCAGAGTTGCTGACATGAGCACTATTTTCACGTTGCTCTCCTTCCGTTCCTTGTCTTCTATAAGGATCTTTAGAATGACCAAGAGAAGGATTTCCGTGATCAGGTCACGTTCGTGAACTTCGTCAATGATCAAGTGTGTAAGATTCAGTTTGACGAAGCTCTTGGATTGAATTAATTTCTGTAGAAGTATTTCCGTTGTCATATATGTAATGATTGTATCCTCTGAACTCATGTTATCCTTTCCAATCTTGATTCAGAAATTGGACAGTCATAAGCAAACACACAAATCATGATAAATGTCCTTGCCTGATAGCCTACTTCCTCTTTCATCTTTGTCCCCAACTCTAAAGCTACTCTTGTTGCCGCTGATGTGGCTGCAATCCTTCTTGGTTCGGTAACAACTATTTTGCACTTTTTATGTTGCTCTTTGAATTGTTGGTAGATGAACTTGGGGATCTAAGCCACAATTATATAAAGACAATGACAAAAAGAACAAGAAATTAGAACCTGTGTTGTTTTTCCGCAACCGGTGAAACCGTCAATTATGATAATAAAGGATTCCTCTATTCCCTTCAATATATTCTGCTTTTCCTTAAAAACAGCCAGTTTCCGAACTTCAGCTTCAATTTTTGCCTGTGGTGACAACGTACAGATTGAAATTAAGTAAAAATTAAAAATTTCCAACCAAATTTCACACCATGTCAATCTCCCTTCTCCTCTTAGTATCCACGCGGGTCTCAGCCGTCGTCTTGAGGATTTTCCTTTTCTCCATTTCAATTATCTCAATTAAGATATGTAGATAATAAGACAATTGAATTTGTTAAGAAAAGGAATAAAATCAAGAATATTTCAATCAACAAAATCTAAGTATGAACAGATGTACTTGCTGTGTTTTGAGTTTTGATGCACAGTGCTGTGTAAAAACACTTCCAGAGACTTACTCACAACCACGTTGTCAAAATTATCAAAGCCTTCAATACTAATACTTTGAGTGTAATGCGAAAGAAACTGACATTTCTACTTTCAATCTTAAAGCCTGTCTCAAAATTCCCCATCATCATCGTATAACAGACTCTAGTGGCTTAATCTTTGATATGACAATTTTCCCATCATTACTCTGGTCATTTTAAACCATAAACCATCCATGCAGAACAACTGTCGTAAAAGCTATGACCCATAGAAATATGACCCATTTACATCGATTGGTCACAAAAAACCTCAAAATTTTCAATAATTCCAAAAGTTGATGTTTCGATTTATATTTTCATTAATTCTACATGTATTTCTACGCATTTTAAGTTGTTATATTTAGCTGTAGGTGGAACGTTTTTTGAGATAGGTAGCTTTTAAGAAAAGTTGTCATGTCCTCACTCATGATGCAAGCCATGTCTCCATGATTTTCTCCATGATCTCCAATTTCAGATCAGTCATCAAGAGTAATCATTCCATTAAATATCTCTTCTTTGATATGAAAAGGGTTATTAAAATGACTACATTTCTGCTATGAAATGGATATAAAATAGAGGGTTTAGGAAGCAAATGTTATTTTAGTATTATTCTATGGCAAAAAGTTAAAGATTATGCTTAGTTATTGAATAGTTAGTTAGATGTCCTAGATCTGTTCTGAATCGATGCAGTTCTCATTCAATCCTCCTCCTCAGAATCAGGAAGTTCAATTCTTTCCAATGCAAATTCTGCTTCATGTGTATCTCCGAAGTTTACTGGAAGTTTGAGTCGTTTTATCATGTTAGCTACAGGGATGAGCACCGTAGGAGGTAGCTACAACGATAAAAACCAATTTCATACATGAAATAGATTACTTTTTGATTTAAAAATAACATACCAAAAAGTGTCTAAATT
The DNA here is from genome assembly GCA_034699605.1 of Isotomiella paraminor. NCBI lineage: Eukaryota > Metazoa > Arthropoda > Collembola > Entomobryomorpha > Isotomidae > Isotomiella > Isotomiella paraminor. Next base: position 5,477 of record JAQGCL010000058.1, on the reverse strand, counting down.
CCATTTCCGTCATATTTTTTGTTTGTAGGAGACAATTTCCAAACTCAATTGCATACTTTGCGTACTCAGATTTGCGACTCTTTTCCACAATTACGCAATTATTAGTGAATTTGAGGATGAAATAGTAGAGTGCTAATTGGAGAATACAAAGACCAGTTTTAACAGATAAATAATAAGTTAAGCACACACGTCCCTTACCATCTGAACTTAATATATCGCTATCTCGTATGGCTTCAATGACATGTTCCCATTTGACAGGTATGTAGGACGTGATGTGCAATTGCTGCAGGTTGAATACAGAGCAGTTTTTAAACGTTGCTTTCAGAATGTTACCAGCGCCTGGAAATGGTTCGAGAGGGTTCAAATCATCATCATTATTATCCGGAAATGCGATGGAAAAAAAGAGCTTTGTTAGGTTGGGGAAAGCTGAGAAGTTCAATGTTTCACATGTTTTAGGGTCAAGTAATCCCAATTGAAGGGTATCGATGTCAATATTGAAGGTACTATTGTTCATGAATTCGCATAGTCTTGGCTGCATGTCAATAAAATGCCGCTGTACCCCTTCACACTGCAGAGATTTAAGATTTGGGAAATGTTGCACTGAAAACTGTCTGAATCCAAGTCCTCCATCCAGCATGAAAATACTTGGGTTATTCATCACAAATGTTTTTAGCATAGGTAGATACAATGCCTGAATGTATTTCCCTGCAATTACATCTCTGCACTCGCTGCAGGATTTCCGTGTCCCATGAAATCCGATACTCAAGTTTTCAAGACTAGTCCTACATGGTTGAAGGAGCTCATTTAGATTGTCAAGGTGTAGAGTTGGATTAAAACGTGAATGCAGTGTAGAATGATCAAAATGTCCGTAGATAAATGGAATATCCCAATTGATTTCGTTTAGTCTCTTTTGATTGTTGAGTGTTGGGAAGAAGCTAGTTTCCAGAACCAAGTGAGTCAAATTTGGAGATACGTCCAAAACTGCTTGTAGTATTTGAGAGAAAAATCCATTCCTTACACCGTTTGGATTAGTGTTGTGGTTAAAGTTTCCGTCGTCAAATTTAATGATTTGCAACTTCGACCTTTCTGTGAATTTGACATTTTCTGAGTATGCACGGAAATCTTCTTCTGGACAATTTGAACTGCTATAACAAAAAGGATCCATACAATTGTATGTACAATCAATTATTCCATTAGTAGACTAACCTTGTATCCTCATCCATACATATTAATATCTCCAACTCCTTTAGGTTTGGACAACACTTCATCATCAAAACGAATATCTGAAGTAGTGAGCTGTCTTTCTTCATATTCAGTGTTAACTTCTGAATAAAGTCACCGAACAAATTACAAATTGTGGTCCATTGTAAGATGATGGAAGATACACCCATCTCCTCTGACAACTTCACGTCCCTTGCCAATTTAGGATCCATTAAGTTGAACGTCTCCACTTCAATCCCCTTATTATTGTAAATTATGGGGAGGATGATCTGCATTCGTGGCTCTTTGATAGAAAGAACCTTACTGTTCCATTCGGGGTGGACAAGTCGCATGATTTTAATTTGATCGCAATGAGATAAGATGAGTCCCAGTAGCTATAGAAACAAAATGCAATCAATAAAAAGGGAGTTTATCAAAAAAGTAAAAGGAACATACGATATCATTTCTTAAGACTTGTTCCTCTGGTGAAGACAAGAGATATGAAGCTTGTGTGTCTTCATTGCCTTCAATACCTTCTTCCATATTTTTTACTTTTCTACAATTTCTATCATTAAAAAAATAGAAAGTTCCTTCACACATATGAATGTGAGTTAGATCATTTGGCAAGTCGAAGATATGTCTTGTGATAAAACTCATTTGATTGTATCATGTTGCCCGAGTAGAGGCGACGCGACCGGGATACATCAAATCTTGTTGTTTGAAAGAACGTCGAGTGGAGTGAGAAATTATTTTATTTTGATTTTTATTGTTTATTGTTTTACTGCATTAACTAGTTTTAATAATCAGCAACCAGATTTCACGTTTATGTCGATTTAAATCCCCATCATGGAATCGAAAATGAAGGTGGCCCTTAGGATAACAGACTACGCCAATAGAGGAAACAGGAACTACATGGAGGACATGCGTACTGTGGCTTATCTGCCGACCGCAGACGACAAGGACATCGAGTGTTGCTTTTTTGCCATTTTTGACGGACATGGTGGAAAGGAGGCGGCTTTGTACACAAAGAATAACCTCATGGACAACATAGTAGACAGAAGGAACTTCCGGTCAAAGAAGGACGAGTTGGTTCTGAAAGCCATAAAGGACGGATTCCTCGCCACTCACAATGCTATGAAGACTGTGCTGGGTTAGTTTTGTAGATATTTTCAATCTACACTTATAAATATACTAATACTTTTAGGGACTTGGCCTAAAACTCCATCTGGATTTCCATCAACGTCGGGGACAACAGCCAGCATCGGTATTATTCGAGGTGGAAAACTGTATATTGGGCACGTTGGGGATTCAAGGATTGTGTTGGGATACGAGGATCCCCCTGGGTCTGGGTTTTGGAAAGCTAGGCCATTGACTAAAGACCATAAGCCTACCGACGCTGACGAATGTGCAAGAATTAATAGGTGAGAAACCTATTCCTTTGCATTACAAGTGCTACTGATTTTCTATTTCTGCAGCGCTGGAGGGAAGGTAGAGGTCAAATCGGGAGTTTCAAGGGTTGTTTGGAACAGACCGCGGATTGGAAAAGAGGGCCAATTGAAAAGATCGACTATTTTTGATGAAATCCCATTTCTCGCTGTAGCGAGATCTCTTGGTAATAATAAACAATATTTTAGCACTACTGAATCTTGAAATGATCATTGTCTTTGTTTTTTTTGCTAAGGGGATCTATGGAGTTACAATTCAAAAACAAGACAATACATTGTCTCTCCAGAACCGGATGTATCTGTTCTAGAAATTGATGCTAATATCCACCGTTGCCTGATTTTTGGGAGTGATGGCTTGTGGGATGTGCTTTCCTCACAAGAGGCAGTTAACGGAGTCTATTATACAGAGAAACAGAATGAGAAGACTGCCACATCTGTAGATCCTGACACAAACTGGATTGATCCTTCCAACAGACTTGTGTACAGAGCATTGAATCGTTGGATTAAAAAAAAAATGTCAGCAGACAATATATCGGCTGTTACAATCATGATAGATCCACTAGCTCCTCCAAAGGTAGTGTACAAAACATTATTCACAATTAATGACTTTATTTAATGACAATCTGTACAATAGGTATCATCTACAAAGAAATCTGTTCCGAAAGCAGATAATTCGGCATCCATTTCAAAACTTGTAAGGGAAAGAAACAACGGAAGAATTAATAAGACATCTCAAAAGGATAAAGTGTTGGGGAAGGCAAATCCCTTAAAACGAGGAATGTCAGTTAATTGTGACAGTTTGTCCAAGATATTGAAAATGTCAACTCCAGCAATACAAGATAAGAATAATATGGCTCTTGAAATTGTTCCGCAGCAGTCAACAACAGATGAAGGTATTGATCCACGATTCAATCCATCTCCAGCTTGTGCCAATGAAGGGAATGAATTTCCACAAATGTCTACAGAATGCACAACGACTCCCACACGCCTACAACAGGGACAAGTTGATGATGAACCAACCACCAATAATGTGGAACTCTCATTCGACCACGCTACGCAAGTCCATACTTCCGATACAAGCACGATTGAAACATCAATTCATTCCCAGAACTGGAGTGGTGTTGATGCTTGGAACGTTTTCTCAGCATCTGAGAATGTGGAGTTAGGAGTGGAACCAGACCAACCGTGAGTAGATATGAAACCAAATAGTATTGTGTCAAATATGTTACTAATAATCCACAGGAGAGACTTATCCCTTAAGGAACAGGAGGATATTGGGACATTGTTACTGTTTGCAGCTGCCAGATATGCTATTTTCACCTCAGCTTTTCCCATGCTGTCTCTTACATCCGAAACATACAAAGGAGAAGACATTTATAAAGCATTAGTTGTACATACAAAGACAATATCAGAGAAGGAGAAATTGTACCATCTTTTAGGAAAAATTTGGAATGAAGAGGATAGAGAAAAAGTTAACAAAGGAGTACATTCTACATGCTTTGAAATGGAGGAGTATGCAGGGACAATTTGTTATCTTTGCAGAGTTTCACGTTCTACACATACATGTTTACCGGCTCATTTAAGGAAATCCAATCAAAAGTACTAATAATATCAATGCTCATATTTCTTAGGTTTACACACTGTATTTATTAAATTGTAGTACTGTTGGAGATCTCGAACCAGCGGACAATGCAGATGACGAAATGGGTTCTAGAGAAGTCTTATCAACTATTGGACAGAGCCTAATTTGTACTCTTTGTACTAAAACTTTCAAGCATTCAGGGACAGTGATTAACCACATGATGGATGCTCACGGAGGTTCAATGTTCCATTGCATAGACTGTTCATTGGAATCAGATAAGCAATTCAGTTCTATGTATCGTCGAAACGTTGAACGTCATCAGCACACCACTGGTCATTCTGGTATTCTGGAAATCACAAAAAATGGGGATATGAATATGGCTTAATTAAACGAAACTCTTCATCTATTTCTTAGTTTACAAGTCTAACATGCAATTTGATGTTTTGATTTATATTTTCCTCAATTCTACATGTATTTCTACGCATTTTCTCCACGATTTTCTCCATGATTGTCTCTGTTGGCTTGAGGCACAATATGAAAGATTCAAATCCTAGTAACTATCTCTTCTGATATGAAAAGGGTTATTAAGATGACTACATTTCTGCTATGAAATGGATATAAAATTGATGGTTTGGGAAGCAAATGTTATTTGGGATTATTCTATGGCAAAAAGTTGAAGATTATGCTGAGTTATTGAATAAATAATTACATTAACAAGTTTTATTCTGTTTGTTTAGTTTCAATTTGAGATTATTGAAGGTTTGAATGGAAATGGAAGCAATGAAATAATAAGAAAAAATAATACAGTCATTGTTGAGTGACTAAACCATGCCCTCACTCCATTCCCGCATGCTTCCCTTTTTCTCGTGTTTCAGGTGGTTGGCTCATTTTTTTGAGTTTTCTGCATCATGTGGCAGTCGATTTAAACTCAGCTCAGCAGGCAAGCAAACAACAACAAATCAAGACAGACAAAATATTTTTATTCTTTGCAAGTTATTTTAATTATTTGAAGTGATTGAGTGATTACTTTTTTTTTGTATACATACACGATGTTACTTCGATCATCACGGAGATCCCCTTCCAGTTCCCATCCCAGCTCCCCTCCCCCAGTGTGGAAAAGAGCACCTGACATAGTTTCTGCAATTGTAGATGCTGTTCGGAATGCACCCTTCCAGTCTGAGGGAGGAACACTTTTTAAGTATATTAGAGAGTACATAGTGAGGCATACCCAGGTTAAATTATATTTGAAA
>JAQGCL010000057.1:0-28142 GCA_034699605.1 Isotomiella paraminor | reverse complement strand
GTTGTACAATACCATCCCTTATAGAAAAGTATACCAAAATTCTTAAATTTAGTACAATTTTTTAAAGCTAGTATTTGAGGGATACCAATACCAAAGGGAATGTAATTTAGCGTAGTAGTACAACCGCCAAAAGAGGACCTCCTCTCTTCAATACCCTTTCAACTTTGACTCCGAGAATGAAAGAAAACAAAAACAAAATAGCTAAAATGGTGAATCACTAGTTTGGTTTAGGTCTTTCATTGTTTTTTTTATTGTTGAAATGGCAATAGTTTAATGACATTCGATTGATTTTTTCTTTCTTCTTGAGGGCAAACATTTACAAGTCTCATCTTTCCCATAATCTGTCTTATCTAAGTTAAGTTCTTTTCCATCGTCTTCTTTTGTATGAATGACACTTTTGTAAACATTTTTTGGTGGTCACACACAAAGAAGAAATGCAATCCGTTCAAAACATGGATGATGATGATATGATAATCTCTGTTTGTTCATTAAAGAGTCAGTTTTTTTGTGACCCAGTAATAGGGACCCAACAAAATACAGGGTCCTCCAAAAGGTTGTCCAATAAATAATGATATTGAATGCTAAACAAGTAAGCAAAAAGTTGATGACCAGAGAGGCAATGGAACCCACGCATGGGATTTAGGAAGAGGGTTGGAAGATGAGATGGGGCAAAGTGGCACATGAGACTTCCCAGCCTCAAATAAATGCCGTCGCCTGCGGGCCTTACTTTCCTCTCAGCCCATGATCATTTAGAAGTGAAAGAATAGTACAGAGTGGAATAAAATTTTCCAAATTTACAACTTGTCTAATAACAGCATAATACTAAAAATGTTATACACTATGAAAGCAAAGCAATTTGCGTAAAGCAAAGCAACAGATTCCATCCTAATACCGTCTGGAAAAGCAAGGTTATACCCACCGCACTTCGGAATTCGATGGGAAAAGGATTGCATGTAAGAGTTTGTGGTTTATTCCAGCCACGTTTTTAATTATGTGACTGACTTCGTCATTGCACTGTAACTACCCAGGCGCATTGGCATAGCTCTATGAGAAGCTGTGTTCTCCACTTGCCTATGCCTGAATGCTGAAGCTGTCGAACACAAAAAAGACGCTTACACTTCTGCAAACTTTTGAAAAAAAATTATTTGTAATGGACGACCCGTGAGTCAGATAGCCATGTCTTTGTGAGGTAATGTCTTGAAACGGAATTGTGGAGTCGTACGGCTGTGTTAACCTTATCGCCACTTAACTCCGATGACGGAACGACACTGCCAAAACATACCCTTCTACGTTTCAATACGAGGGAATTTTTTGCGACGAAAATCGTCCTACAGACTTAACCGAAGAGACGACAGACCTGCACATTACAATACGGCTGGGGATTTCATGAATTTTCCGCAAGTCTAGGCGAATGTTTTTACCCAGTGAGTTTTAGAATTTTTACGCTTTTCAAAACTATAAAACGTGAGAACATTTTTGATGGTGCTCACATCTGCAGAGATCTCAGGTCTGACAATAATCAAGCCCCACCGAACCACACCTGACTGGTGTTACAAGAAAAGTAGGAGAGGCGCAAAACAAGTTGACGGTTAATGCCTCCATTGTTTTGGATACGTTGAACTACTTCCGGCCAAGAAAATCGACTCATTATTGATATTGTATCGCCGAAAAATGTGACTGGGTGCGAACTAATGTTAACCTCGTTTATGAATTAAGATACATAATTAATCATAGTATGTACCGTATATGCATAATAATATTATTGTCTTCATCGGGCGAAGAAAAATGCAAATGTCATGAAAATGTCGGCTGTCTTCAAAAAGTATTCAAGACAAATTTAAATGGTATTCACTATTAGCATAATTCTATTCGTCGCGGAGAAAACATTGCAGAGCGAATCTTCAAATGAAGAGAAGTATCTGTTTGTAAGGAGAAGACAAAGCAAGTATTTATGCTTCTTATAAACAACGTCAGTTTCATGACGGCATGAGACTTACATAAAATATATATATGGTTACTTTGAACATTAATTCTGAAGATTTTTAATAAAAACCACTTTTATAAAAACATATGTACAAGCATAAAAGCAGCTATATGAGTCTAAATGTCCCTTCATCAATAACCCTCAGAAGGTTGACAAACTTGCCCTTGATTTCCCCAAGGCCGGTTAGAGCCTACTAAATGATATGAAGGCCGTAAAAGCAAGTCAGAGGAAGAACACAAGGAAGGGCGAGATTAAATTTCAATACCTGGAACTCATCCCGGCACCACCTTCTTTCAACCCATTCGAGGAATTTGTTTGGTCGTTGGGTAACCTTTTTGATAGTAAAATTGATTTTGGAAAAACATTTTTATTTACAGTTCAGAATGCAAGATGACTTGTTCACCCTGTTGTTGTTCTGGATTGTTGTGTTCTGGAAATCTGGAAATTCCATCTCATGTCTCATTATATTATTATTTTCTTGTTTGGATGGAGTTTACTACCTGGAGAAGAAGATCGCATAAAAAGGGCTACTCTCTCTTCTTTCTTCATCACATGCTCTTTTTTCTCAACAACCATTCAACAACTGAACTCAACAAAAGTAAGAAATTTCTGAAGGGAACTTTGAAAAGTTTCCTTTGGAAATATTAAGATAACGCCTCTTTTTTATATATTACTAGATGGCTGTCAGGAAATATATCTCGTACTCCACCGCTGTTCAATGGAAAGATCCCATCTCTGTGGCAGGGACCTCCGTCGCCACACTCATCATCAGGTTAAAGGAGGAAGACTTCCCTGAACTCACCCGTGAGGTGGAGGAGGATACTGCAATGGATTCGGACTATGGGAAAAAGTCTGTCGTGGAGGAGGAAGGTCCAATAGCCAGGAGGACGAGGAGCCGTAAGAGTCGCAAGGCTGGGAAGAAGTCCAAGATGATCACCACCACCACCATCACCACCATCACCACCACCACCAAGGCAGAGGAATAGAGGATGGAACAGATAAGGGTCCTGAAGAAGCCGGTTATGAAGCTCGGAGGGGATAAGAAGAGAGCCCTTAAGGTTGTTTGTCGTCTTGTAGTCGACCACAAGGACTACAAGGCAAGGAGGAGACACTTCAACACTGCCAGACGTACCAACAAGAGGCTGGTCTATGAGTAAGTACTTTATCTCCTTCCTCTCTTCTCATTATTAATTTTTTTTGTTTTGCTATCCTTAGGATTGGTCAGTGGAGGAAGCAAGTGGAAGATCTGGAGACCACCAACCACATCCTGCGAAAGGAGAAGGGGACTCTTGGGGACACCATAATGGGGGACCAGAGGCTGATCGACATGCTGAACGAGGATGTCAGGACCTGTCAAGAGGAAATTTCCAACCTGTATAGGAATATCTACAACCAGAGAAACAAATTGGGGGAGCTGAGACAGGCCACCATTCGTCAACAGCAGGAAACCCAGACCTACTCCCAGACCATCCTCACTCTCAAGCTGGAGCTCCAGATGGTCCATCGCATGATGCAGCAGCAGCAGTCCAACTATGCTGAGTGCTTCAGACAAGAGGTCCTAACCCTCGCCAAATTTTACGAGTAAATCTTTTTTTGCCATTTTTCTTGCCGTGGCGGGATTTCCTAAGTCCAACTCCCGTCTTCCGAGCAGCGCGAGGAAGGCAAACGGGGACTTTGGAATACAACAAAAGACAAATTTTGAAAAAATGAGGGTCTACGAGTATTCTGAGACCCATTCCCGACTATAATTTTTACTAATTTTGGTTTGTTCACTTGTGATTCCTACAACTATAATACATCTACAGATTGGAACCTTACATAGTTTTGTATTCTAGAAGACAACTAATATTAATTTCGACTCGACATCGAATTGACCAATAATGGCAATTTTTCAAAACAGTAGTTCCAGCTGTGAAAAGGTGTCATTTACTATTCTGAACAATTATTAAGATTTATGCATTTTCAAGTCGGATATGCTCTTTAGAATTGTTAAATACGAAAGCTGAGAATACTTTAAACATTAATTAGGCATAAATTAATGTTAGAGATTAGTTAGGTTCCAATAAGGTTGCAGAACAACTCCATGGCGTTGCGCATCATTTTACCTTTATTGAGCGCACAATAAGGAACATCAACGCACCTATCCTGCGAAAACAAAGTTCATTCATCTCTCGTCAAATTGTGACGCAGAATTCCGTCTTTGTTCAAAGCACCAGGCACAGCACCAGCTCTTGGCACCAGCACTGGCGCGGTTCTATGAGTAAGCACTATTCCTCGTCAAGGCGAGATTTCCTAAATATTTGAAATCCGAACTTTACTTTTGTACTACTTTTGTCGGCAGGGCCTATTGAAGTATTTTCATTCTCAATCAATATTTCGTACTATTTGTCTTTGTTTATTCCTCCTTAGGATCAAGGAGTAGAAGCAGCGCTTGAAGGACCTCGAGACCATCATCCGAAGCCTTCGACAGAAGACAGCCACAGCCCAAGACGGAAGACAAGAGACTTATGCAGAAGTTCGGCCGAGGCATCGCCTCAATGCAGCAGACCATTCATGACCTGAGGAGTGAGGGATACCAACTAATTTTCCAACGTCTTGAAGCTCCACAACAGGGCTGGCTGTTTGGAAGGGACGAGATATTGATAGGACCATATTCAATGCAATCCTCTGAGTTTGCAATTGACATGAAGTTGACCCTTTGTGTAGCTGAATTGCATTGAATCTTTGAACGTTCGCTCCTCTTTCCATGATGAAATGCCCACTCAAGGTTTGAGCCATCATCGGTCCCAGACCCAACAAATTCTGGTTACTTCTACCGAAACACATCCGGAACAAGGGCAGAATTTAGTAGCGTCAAAAGCTTTATGAATGTAGGTTATATGATCGACCGGAAATCATTTGTTTAAGTTCCTATCTTTGTAAAAACTATCAAAGCGAATTCTTTACTTACTTGAATGGTCACTAGGCAATGTCAAGTCATGTATACCGAAACCATTGCTCGAATTAACTTCGCACAAAAGCATTGCGAATTTGTTCTTTAATTAATGTTTGACCCTTTAGTTGGTTATCGGTGGTTTGTTCATACCGAGAACAAACCATCGTTATGCTCAAGACTTGTTGAAGCACTTGAAGGGACGATAGGATCTACCCAACAAATTGCGGTGTGCATCAAATTTAATATGTAAGCCTCACCAGGAATCCAATTCTCCCAAAATTTGCCCCTGTTGAGAATGTACATGTAGAGTCCTGACCGAATTGTTGATTTTATCCATGCTCTTTTGATTTGTAGCGTAATTGTGCAAAGATTACTAAGGGTTTCAGAGTGCCTTGAAGCCCAGCATACAATCATAGTAACAAAATCTGTATCACGTCAAAGAACCAATGCAAGAAACGAGGTGTAGAGAATTATACAACTATCCAATATTTGTAACCTGTCAACCAATTAAAAGTAGGTACACTTTCCTCCATCTGCACCCCAAATTCCTCTATGCACGTCTCACTATTTTGTTGATTAGAAGGATGGCAAGCATGGAAGCGGCAAATGTAAAAAGTAATTATAGAAAGCTGTACATCTAATTGTCTCTTAACTTAGATGGCACCGACTGGAACGGAGTAGATGATTGGGAAGATTTTCCCCTTTTACAGACGTTCACAAGGCGTGAAAGGCTTTCGGGATGGATGGGGCAAAGTGACGCTTCCTTTCTCCGGTGAGTGGTTGGTCCAGTCTCCAGCTCGCAACTAAGGATATTACAAAACAGGATTAACTTACAACGGTTTCACAAAGTTGCATGTGTTTGACTTACGCCTGACAACAACTGTGGGGACTGTGACACCACATTAGATTCCGAATGAATGGAAGGAAGCAAAAATCCCCTGGAACAAATGGTAAATAAAAATCATTCAAATGCATGGATAATGAATCCACCTGATCATGCGATGTATAGAGAATGGATTCAGGATGGGCTACTAAAATGAAGAACTCACAATGCAACTTCATCAATGATGTGTGAAGATGCAGAGAAAGGGTGTAATTTGTGTCCTAAATTAATCTGCCTCTGACCACTTCCAAAGTATAATTGTCCGTCGAACATGAAATAAAGCGTCCCATAAGTGTCTACGCTTGCCAAATATCTAAAAACTTTGTGTTTTTTGGTGGATTTAAAAAAGGGTTTCATTGTAAGAGGCGATGCCCGGATATTTGTCGAAATGTAATCTAATCTTGATTTTTAAGACAGCCGATTACATAGAGTGGAAGTGACAGATCGTATCTTACTGAGTACATGGGTACAATATAATTTCTCAGAGAAGTAAAAAATAGAAGGAGGCAGAATGAGAAATGTGTCTTGGACATACCTACACGAGTCTGACATGAAGGTTGTTGTAATCCCACGGCCAATCCGAAGGCACATTTGCAGCCTCTCTCGTTTCCGCCATCTACAAATTAAATTAGAAAGGTTAGTTTAAACTGACAGAGTGTCTTTGGTGTTTTGCCATTTTTTTTTTGAGATTTGAGGGATGTCGTGACGTGATTTAACGAAGTGTTTCTGCTGCGCCTTTTGACTTACAATGGAACCTTACATTTGCTAATAAAATTGTGGTAACAACCGTCGTCTTTGTTAAGAAGGGGGGAAAGAATTGATAGAAGGTTACCCCATGCCTCAAAAATGAGGTTCCATTGTGAGTGATGCATGAAATTTACAAAAACGAAGGACTTTACAACCTACCAAAACCACTTCATCCTTCCTTGACCTGCCTGCCCTCCACTGGAATAGATTAATGGATGATAACCACTGTTCAAACTTATCAACCCCCGCATTCACGAGTCTCTTTATAGAGAACCACTACCACCACAAAAGATTCTTTCTGACCACTTTCTCTCTCCTCTCACGAATGACTGACTAGCTGGATGGAGGAATGCCAATGGTCAATGATGCAGCCGCGAGGAGAAGGGAAAGGGAAACGATGTGTGGTCAACTCAATGATCTCAGGTAAATGAATGCATGGCTTTGGTTTGTATTCTTTGCAAGCCATACAGCTACACACCTGGTCTCGCAGTCAAATCAAAGCCCTTTCATATGCGTGGACTGGACGGACACAAGCTCATCTTCTCAGGTGTGTCAAGGTAAGGAAAAACAAGAGGAAGGATTTCTCTTTCTTTCATCTTACCTTGTAGAAATAAAAGTAGCGGACATTCCTTATAACATACAACAACTTTATAATCCTTTTTGCCATTATCATCATCCATCCATCCTTCTTCCTCCTTTCTTTTTTTCTTTGCGATGAGGACTGCCTTTTTGCTTTTTGCAAAAAGAGTCTTGTTTGTCTCTCTCTCTAATACGAATTTGGGAACTTTGATTTGTCTTTTTACGCTATAAAAATCTATACTTGTCACATGAATAGGTTCCATTGTAAGATTCGTAAGTTGGCGTTGTTTCCTCTCTCCAAAAAACAATGCAAATAAGAATACAATTTGTACCAAAAATGACAACATTTACTTTTCAATTCCCAATATGTACTCCCTACCTGTGAAAATAGGGGATTTTGGAGAGTGTCGTAAGGTTGAGACAGAACTAACAATGATACAGACAGTTGCAATGTTCTCCAGGTTTAAACAGACCTCACGAAACAAAGCATGCAGTACGGGGGAAGGAAATAATGCCTGGTTTGAATGACGTCATCGGCTACTTAAGACGTGGCTGACTTGTGAGTACCTCATACCACTTTATGGATGCAGTGGAAGTTAAATTAGCCTTGTTGAGGCTTGGTCAAATACGTAGAGTACGACTGATGCCATCTTTTTATCAAGAATACATGTCCTAATTTTTTATAAATAGCAGAGTGGTAACATGGTTAAACCATCCTAAGTTAAGAACCTAATAAACTCTTGGCCATACGGGCATGTCATTATTGCGAGTAAATGTTTCTACGGATATGAAATCCATCAAGCTTGAATGGAACATCAATACCTATACCCGTCAGAGATAAGAGAGAACCAAGTTTCCACGACTTGTACACTCCACACACTCGTGTATCTACCCATCTGCTTGCAAGCATAAGTGGCATAGCTATATAAAGCGAAAATGAATCCTTGGTTTATGTATGTGAGAGTCCAGTCTGTGAATATCAATTTGATTAGGTATTTATTTATTGTGACCCGTTATTTCGTTTTGGTCTTCAGAGCTTCTGATTTATTGGTTTCGTTTGAACCGATTAAACCATCATGGAATCCTTAAAGCGTACCCCGTCATGTCGGTCCCCTTTGGCGCTACGACGGCTTATGTCCCTGGATTGTCCAAGAGTTGAATTAGGGCCCAAGTGCATCATTGTCAAACAAGAAGAACCGCACCTCCAACTCAATCGCTTAGCCCTTTCGCAATCATTGAAAACTGAAAGGAAAACCCCACCAATGAGCCTTACTCAATTTGCTCCATTTGCAAATGGCAGGAAGGGTTATCCATCTTCTCCATCTCGGATCCTGGTCGTGAGGCATACTTGCGGTCTCTCCTGAAGCAAAGTGGCGACCTTGTATTTTGTTCCGTTTGTAAACGCATGGTGAGTCGATTGTTCTATGTACAGAAGGAAGTTGAGGACATTGAAATAAAAATTCGGACTGTGGTGAAGTTACGAGAACAAAATGAAACGTCCGCGTCTAGAGGTATAAAAAACTTACAAATATCCGTGTCTTATTTGCAAATCAACGTTTGTCTTAGATAAAGATACTGTTGGAACAACGCAAGCGCGACGTGCATTTGTTATAAAGATGCATGCATTTTGATGCTCACAAATCCTCAGTTTTTGAAATGTACAATAAACGTAGGTGTAAATGTGCGTAAATTTCTGTAAATCGTCAGATAGTAAGGACGTGCAGTTGTCAAATGACGGATTAGACACCCCTGAATACAGCAACACGAAGCAAATTGTTCTGTTTATAGCAGGTGAGCGTTAAAGTTGCGTTTCAAAACTACTAAAACATTTACTCTTTTGGCGGAAGGAACAATCATCAGAGAGAAGAGATGACATATCGTTTGGGGGTATCAAAATTGCTCAGTTGTCAGAGCAGATTTCAATCACATCAGTCTGCAGTACTTGTACAAAATGTATGTAATTCAGCTAGGGCATATGCTATAAATTGAACTTAAAATATTGTACTTATTAAAGAAACTTTAAAATATTGATAATTTAACTTGGACATGTTTGCTATTTTTACTGATCTGTAACTTCTACATACCAGCTATTACCTATCAACTGGACGATAGGGTCCATAGCATCGGTCGAGGCAGACATTGCGATGGGCAACACAAGATGGGTGTACCGCTTTTCTGTTAGTAGTTCAAAGCCAGGCAGAAAAGAAACGTAAGCCGAAAGCCAATACCACGCCTGCTGTCGTTGGTTGTTCGAAAAGTGGAAACCTTCATTTTTTGGATGGGAACGACCTACGTTGTAAGTTACACGGACGCCCTCGGCGTCACGGGTTTACCCTTTTTAATCGTTTACTTTTACCCTGGACATTTAATGCTCATTCCCGGGAGTAGGATTTGAATGTGTGGTAACACTAACAGGACCACCTTCCCGTACATTTTGGGTACGAATGAGACAAAAATCCACGAGTTATGCAGGGAGTGTTCTGTTGGTATCCGTTGTCGCTGTGCAACGCAGGGTACACAAGCCTCACCTAATTCCCCAGGTTAAAAGCATTTCAACCTTAAAACTCCGAATAAAGCTTAAATCAACTGGATTCCGAATTAAACATTGTACGCGGGCTAAAGTTATTTTTTCCCATTATCTTCCCTTATTCCCCTGCTCATAAATTATTCCACAATAAACAACTCTTAATCGTTCTATTCAAGAAGATACAATGCTCTACTATTTTACAAAAACAAAACGAACACGGCATATTTTAAATGACGAGATGGAACAAGAGTTTGCTATATCTCCCTATGATTTCCGACATAACCGCAGCTAGTCCTGCTGCATTCTTTTGATTTGGTTGACCTTATTCCTCCCAAATATCTACGTATACTGTACAAGCCATTGATTAGTTGGTCTGTTGTTTAATAGTCTAGTGTATGTACCTGGTGTAGGTTGAGCTGATTGTGATTCAGTTACTACCTACACACCGACCAGACTGTTGTCATTTACATTATAATCAATGCAATTGGAGTAATTTCTAGACAATAACCATGCACCTACCGCATAGATGTCATTAAATCATCCTGACGGTAAACAAAATTAGTATTGATGTAGGTTAGGTATTGGCATAATGTCAGACGCTAATTGTTTTGGCTGATAATGACGCGTCTAGTAGGTCACATATGATTCAACTGTATACTTACGATGACAAGGACGATGGCATTGCTAACTCGATAATACCTGTTTTTCATAACGGAGATTTGCTGTATTTACATGAATATGGATAAAGTGGATTATATCTACCTGTTGAGTACCTCATTCGTCCTTCCAAATGGTACTCACGGTACATTAACTTAGTGCTATTGGCAGCATTAAGATGTCAAGGCATTTGTCGCATCCCTTGTCGTCACTTTGTTGCACAACTTGGGTTTGGGTGACAGTAATACACGTAGCGGAAGGTTCACATGTAGCAGGATTCGGTATTGCAAATTGGCCCACACTGAGCGGACGTCCTCCGCTTCTGTTCTCCCTTGCCGGAGAGAGCTCTTACCTCCCAAGGAATACAATCGGGGGCTTTTGGTTAGCAGCTTTGCAAGGTAGTAAATTAAGCCCCTCTGAGCCACATATAAAGATTCAATACGGTGCAGGGGCAGACTACGTTGACACAGACATCGTGCTGACGAAAGACGGGATCCCTGTGTGTCACCATGACATAACTTTGAAGGAATCAACCGATGTACAATTTCACCCAAAGTATGCTTCTCGGAGAGGAAATCACACCATCCTAGTTTACAGAAAGAAGACCTTGGTTGTTGTTGATGATTGGCTCATCGTCCATTTCACGCTGAAGCAATTGAAAGAGCTAAGGGTAGCTCAAGTAAACGAAGTGCCTGGTTCCGAGTATCTGCAATACCTCTACCCCATTCCTACGTTCCAGGAGTACTTGGACACTGTGCACCAAGCAGCGGTTGAATTACGCCGACCAATTGGTATCATCCCTGAGATGAAGTTTCCCTCGCATCATAACCAACTGATTCCACGGCTATTGGAGACCACCGTACTGAACACCCTCCACGCCAACGGGTATCCATTGAGCTTTGATGACCTTCCTCAATGCTCCTATCATGGAGAACCGATAGAGTGTGGCCCTGTGATACTACAAAATGTGGAAAGGAGTTCCTCGTATTTCCTCTTCACGCAACTTCGATTTTCTAATGTGAAGATCATGACTGTAGTTTGGCATGATGTGAGGGCACTTACAAGACGGGGTTGGGCAGAACTTTCAACCTACAATGACTACGTAGCCGTTTGGAAAGAGCTGTTGTGTAACACGGTGGAAGCTGAGATTAGACGCAGAGGTGATATTTGACAAACATATTTTGGAATTATGTTTCTAGTAGTGGTTTTTTCGTTACTGCGATCACGCCAAAAAGTACCCTTGTTAAGCGAAACATCTGTTTTACACATGTATCCCCCACACTAAGTTCTGGTTGTATTTTAGACCTCCCGCTTCCTAACCGAGCACTAATCCGTGCCATGGGAGGTTTCCTGACACCGGAGGAGTTTGTCCCTGAAGCGCACAGGCGTGGGATGGGAGTAGGCATTTACAAAATCCACAATTCTACGCTGGATGAAACGGGCGGCTGCTACTTCAGTGGTTACTGTGAACGGAATTGCGAGCAGGAGGAAAAGGTCGGTTTCTTCGACGTGGGAGTGGATGCCCTGTTTGTTGAGAGCACCTCGGCTGCTGTTCTGACAAGGGCGAACTACAATGCCGGATTGAACTTACTCAGCTGCATGGGGAAGCAATGCGACACAATTGACATGTGTGTAATACTTTGACAGCTATTGCATTAAGTGGTACATTATATAGTCCATTTTTTTTGGGTAACCGTTCTGTAAAATCAAAGCGTCGTTTGTGGCCATATAAAGACACAAAAATGCATCTTTTTGTTTGAATACAAATTCAGTAATTCAACAAAAAATCAATGTGTATTTTATTCAGTTCATTGTAAATTACGCGGTCCCAACTACAGTTATACAAGAACGGAGTGGAACAAAAACTAATGTAATAACTTAATACATAATAGGCAGACAAGTGATTGTTCCAAAACTACAATTCTTGGAAAAGCAAAAGCTTTGAAGTTTCCATATGAACAGACTTACATATCGAGTATTTGAGAGTGTGCAAGTCTAACCATATGTTTAACCTGGGAGACTTGGCTATTACAGGTTTGGTTATTGGTTGAAAGTTTGACCAGCCTACCTACCAGCAGCCTGTAGCCCGTTGCATCCATTCAGAGCATGATTGCTTCATGTGTGTAAGCCAGCAGATCACATGATTCACGCACTACACGTCACTACACAACGTCACCCGGATGAATGACAATACGTTCTGCTTCAAAGGTCGAAGGTTTTTATGTCCCATAGATCAAGGGAGTGACATATGGCTTATTCCAATTGTCTTGTTCTTCATTGTCTACCTGTGGACCCCGTAGCAATTTTTCAAGAAAATTGAAGGTCCACAGCAAGCGGGAAGGCCACTACAAACTGCCGCAATGAAGACTCGTGGAGAAATTGAATACGCACATTTACGCAGAAATTGAATACGATTTGCGACCACGATAAACAAATCATGTTTCCGCAATCTGTGGTTGCTCCGCTCGTTATCACTCCGTTCTCTCTACTCCTAACATAACTTTTATCTCTAACAAATCGATTGATATCATTTGAATTTATCAAAAAACATATTGATTGAATCACTCACTCATCGACTGCAGTTTTCGTTTGAAATGGACAAATGTTTCTTTCTCGTTGTCGTAAGAAATTCCACGGGTGAGGTCAATTAAGATACCAAAACCAAAGTAAAATGCTTGTTTTGTAGACCGTGATCACCACTCGTACCAAATTATTCAAAACCTTTGCCACCCAGGATGCAACGCGGTGCTCTATGTCATTGTTCCCAACGCCAACGCCAACGTTCCTACGACGGGAGTTTCCAGTGGCCAATTTGATCCTGCTCAATGTGTCCAGGGATTTGGATGAGACTAGAAAAAACCTTGAATGTCTCCCGGAGATGGACTGTGTCCTCAACTATTCGCCAGAACTGGCAACCATGATGTATCATGTTTCAAGTTTTTTGCACATTGTCACGTAAACACTTAACAATCGATCCTACTAAACAAATCCACCTATAAATGTGACTTAGGCTGCCACTACACAACTACAAGCCTAAGGCCGTCACGCTGTCCATGATTCACCAGCTGATGAACAGCAATGGAGGAACTGGGCCTTTGTACATTGACATTTTGAAGAAGGTGGGTAACATATCCTTCTTTCAGAGGGTTCTACAATTGATTTGTGTACATTTAGAGCAACAATCCAGACAGAAAAGTCAATCCAATGCGGGACGATGGCACACCGCTCCCAAGTTTTGGGCCTGGAAAACGGTTCACTCGCCCATTAGCAGGCGGTGTACCGATGTCCAACGACGTGGGAAGACAGGAATCGTCCGAAACAGAGCCTCTGCTTGGCCGTCGTCGACGGTCGTCATGGAGGGACATATTGTCCTCCTGCATTTCTTTTCTGTTTTGCTGTTGCACGAATCGGCCTCTTGGTTGTGTAGCACATTTCAACAGCGTGCAGGAATTACGACGGTACGTTCGCGGAGCCTGGCACAACGATTTACAAATAGACCTGTTTGCTCTGTCAACCACACCTGAGTTGAACGTGGGTTCAACATCAACCGTTGGTCCAAGTATGTCTAGCGATAACAACGAAAAATTGAACGACCTCCGAGACGATCATGAAAAGGAGAGAGCCGAACTTGTCCTTGCACTGGAGGCTGCTCGAGTCGCATTGCCCCGGGAGTTGGAGAGATGTTCCACACTGTACCGGGATCCTTCGTTGGCACAAAAGATGGCAGAAAAAACGGTGTCGCATAAAGAAAGGAAGCTGACATGGTGTGATGCAGACTACAAGAGAGCGGTAAATGCAGTCGAGACAAGGACATAAGGAAGATTGGAAGAATATGAAGGACGCTATGAGTTGTACTGGGGAAGGCAGCTTCAATTCTTGAGAAGACATTTTGATGCAAGCAAGGAGCATTTTGAAACTTTGTACCGAGAATGGAATGAGTCGTGATTTGTACTATGAATGCAAAGTATGTAACTTTTTAACACAACCCGGGGTCAACGAGGTGCTAATTATATCAAAATTTGTTCCCCATTTTTGAGTCTTTTTTAGCCGAACCTTGTAACCTTTTATTCTTAATGCCTGCCGCTCTTTACCGATTTAATCTAGGACAATTATTAAGTATACGGTAATAGGCAGGCAGACGCTTTGAGTAATCAAACGTTGTTGGTTTAAAGAAACCGAGAGTTGGACTAATACTATTCATGAGATTCAGTGTTAATATGCGCCTAACTAGAATCCAATAAAGTGAAGTGTGGAGTAAAAACTGCATTTTTGGTTCACGTCATACAACTTGTCCCCAATTGATTACACGTACCATGAAACAGTGGTAGTGCGGTTTCAAGTTCAGTGCATCCTTGGTACTTCAGGAGGAGACAACCTAAGATTCTAGCACCGTCACAGCATCCAGCAAAAATGCAAATCCTCATTTCACTTGTCTACCTGACCCTTCTTGGTGCTGAGAGTTGTATGGTGAACTTAAATTTTCTGAAGTTTAAAAAGTATGGATTTGACGAGGATTCATACACCGTCATCAAAGAAGAGGATAATCCATCCGACGCACGATTTACGACTATATCATCGGTACATTTGTGTAACAAAGTATTGTTAACCAATATTTAAATCGTATTCCTGTGTAGTTGGGTCAGGTGCGGGTGGGGGAGTGGTTGCGGGACGGTTAGCGGAGCGGAAAACATACAAAGGTATATGCGATTCAATCCGTTGAAATCGGTCATTAATTTGTCTCCAACATTGCTTAGTTCTGCTTCTCGAAGCGGGTCCATTCCCGCCTTGGGAACTCATTGTTCCATACTTGGATCCGGTTTGGAGAGGACGTTCAAGTTACGACTGGCTCTTTGAAACCGTGCCTCAGAGAGGATTGAACAATCGGGTGGGCCTTTTTTATATTTCTTACTGTCAAACAGACTCGAAGTTTTTGCCTTGTCGAAGTTTCGTTCGATCGACTTGGCACAACGGAGATTAACTCATAACGTATACAATTTAACATCATCTATTTCTAGACGGTGTTCCTAGCCCAAGGGAAAATGGTGGGTGGAACCTCCTCCGGGAATGGATTCACAGTTCAGAGAGGGAACCCAAGGGACTAAGATCGTTGGGGCGAGATAACCGGAGATCCCTCTTGGAACTATTCAAATCTTCTCAAGTACTTCAAAAGGTCAGAAAACTACCAGGGATCCTTTCCCATCGATCCTGATCACGGAACGGTAGGGCGCATCAATGTAGAGGAAGTGGGAGACAAACCATTCTCAGCGGAATTTGTGGAGGCGGGAAGAGAACTCGGTTTCCCCTACAAGGATCATAATTCCAGGGAACAACAGTCCTGTAAAAAACCTTTTGTTTTTACAGCAATGTCAAAAAATACTAACTTTGGTTACCCAATACAACATTTCAGCATTCGTCGTAGTAGAGGTAACCACTCGTAACGGGCGAAGGAGCACGGTGTATGAAGGATACATCCTTCCAGCGATCAGAAAAAGTGGTTTGAACGTACTAGCGAATGCGTATGTCACAAAGGTTTGAAAACAGCTGATTTCATAAAAGTGTTTTCGAAAACATTACATTTTTTGGCGGGAATTTCAAATCATTTCATTTTCTCCAGGTCAACATAGACAAGGATCTCATGCGGGCAGAGTCTGTAACCTTCCATCGGCATGGTGAAGTTGTTACCGTGAGAGCCCGGAAGGAAATTATCATCTCTGCCGGAACCATCAAGACACCCCAGGTCCTCATGTTTTCAGGGATTGGCCCCGCGGACCACTTGCGTTCCTTTGGGGTATTAGTCAAACTATCGTCATTTCTGTTATGTTGACTTTGTTTGTTAGATTGAACCGTTGGTGGACTTATCAGGAGTTGGCCAGGGACTTGCAGAACACTTCTGAAACCACCCTTGGCCCCTTCCTAGTACCTGAAGGGTCCAGTTTCGTGGCTGCCAGGGATCTGACCAAAAGTGCCTATCTGAGGCACATGTTGTTTGGGAAGAGTCCCTTGTCATCTCAGGGAACCTCAGCAGTGGGTCTCTGGAGCACGGATGGAAACCATAACTGGCCAAATGTATTCCTCTCCCAAGCTATTGTTCCAGCGATCATCGGTGGAAAGGAGGTGGACTCTGTATCCGTTCGCTCAATCGTTATGCGAACTTTAAGTCGGGGGTCTGTCTCACTCCAGTCCGACGATCCCTACGCACCTCCACGCCTAGACCCAAACTATCATGACGATCCTGCGGACAAAGACGCGGCGCTGAAAAGTGCAAGGTTTGCCATGAAGTACTATGAGAATACAACTTCGTTTCGTGCGGTGGCCCCTCGTTGGGTGAACTTGGATGCCCAGTCCTGTCTCGGGTTCAACTCGCGGCATAGAAATGATGATTTCCTGAGTTGTCTCATATTGAGCACTGGAGGTAACCAAAATAATAACGGCGTAATGCCTCATGCTTTTCAAAATATGAAATTTGTCCAGGACCATCTCACCTCTTGGGTTCAAGCGCACGAATGGCAGCTGACAATGATCCGATGGGAGTCGTAGATACAAAATTGCGGGTCCGGGGTGTATCTGGTCTGAGAATAGCTGATGGTTCCATCATGCCTGACACCAGAAATGTAAATACTCACACTGCTTGTATCATGATTGGGGAGAAGGCGGCGGACTTGATTCTAAGGGATAGAAAGAAGTTACTTGAGACACGTTTTTTGTCAAATAAAATTGTACTACGCAATTTGTATTGTTGAACTCAAGATATATTTACTAAGAAACGCAAACGCTGGGAGCGTATGATCAATATTGGTCATAAAAAATGCGATTTCGACGATCCGGATTTATTATTATAACCGGTTTACAGTAAACCGTTTGTGGCAGGTCGAAATGCATCGTCGCCTTCGTCCGTAGCACCGGCAGGTGTCCGACGTGCAGCCGTCGCTGAATCGATTAGAGTGTTTTGGTACCCCATGTCCGCATCGAAAGTCTATAAGGGTTTAGTAAGGTCGACGATGATACCCACTGTGTCGAATACTAATTTGGTGTTACCGACTCCCGTCGGCAAATCTTGGATGTCTGACTCGGCCAAAATCAGGGAAATTGAAGCTGAAACCAGGAATGTTGAAATCATTTGCATGCTGCCTTGGTGTTTATAGGAATACCAAATTGTTGGATTTTTAAGTGCCGTGGTAATGACATTATTGTTTCAGATTTAGTAGCCTTGGTAACGACATTGTGCTGACATCACCTAATTCCATTTAGTGCAATGTTCATGATTTACTTTTATAATTTTGATATATTTGTAGGTATTAATTTATGGTCAAATTGTCACTAAATATAGTGTTTCCTTATCAAGTTTTTTGTTTAACCAATAACTATTCTACACGCAAGTTTTACACCAATTTCCCGTCTGCACCAGTCCTTACCAGTTCCAGTTTCCACTGTTGGTTGACCTGCCCCCCACACTGCCAAAGGTTAACCGTGGAAGTAGCTGCGGTTTTAGCGCCAAACAGGTCAACGCATAATCCTTTATGTTCCAGGTTTCTGACGTCCATGTATTCCTTTCAACCAAAGTACAAAGTTTACGCTCCATCGAAGGCATTTCAAACAGAAAAAAACAAAATTTGAAAGTTTTCTTACGCCTTGATTTGAAAGGAACCATTGAACATCATTGGGGACGACCCCGGAATCGTCAATAAATTCAAGACTCCCGCTGGCACTGGATCGCAACAATTTCTTGCTCTCCACGTTTACCAGTATGAAATTGTGTCCAGTTGTCGTTATCTGAAACAGTTGAGACGGAGAAAATAAAATACTGAAGTTGCCAACCATACCATATTCCACAAAGTCCAAGGTCCTTTTTTGCAAGTATCAATCATGAAACGTTTAAAACCTGGGGACTCAGTTGCGAAACACATATTGTTCCCGATTCTGCTAATAAGTTGGTACTAGATTGCGCAAGACTCAACAAAGTTAGAACGAACCCGGGATTCGGCATATGTGATTGTATTGTTACCTCGTCAGGCTTTAGTGCCGCACTGACCATTCCAAATGTTTGAATGACAAACAGGATGCCGAACGCAAGGATAAAGACCTTAGGAAAGGGTGTCGGAATTCTGTTTAGTTGGGATGAGAGATTTAGATGATTCTGACAGATCTAGCATCCGACGATGTGGACGGATGACACGTTACAGGGTTTATAAAAAATTCATGTGACCCCGTTAAGTCTTGTGGAGGTAATAGGAGGTAAGCCGAAAGAGGTTTACGGTCGCTCCCATTTCCACCGTTTTTATTTTTGCTAAACATTGCCAAACTTTGCAACAATTGCAATAACGGTTTTTATATAAGCGGAATGGGAAAGTGACAAGGCATGCGTTCTCAATGATCTCGATTTTATGTTGTAAATAGTCTAGATTTTCCTAGTCGGCGACTGACTCAACGTATCGTTAAAAATATTGTAGTTGTTACCCCGATCTAATTTGGATTGCCTCAGTCGGAAAATTAATGGTTTCGGTGTCCTTATTGGTAACCTGAATCCCTGTGGTCCCTACCTCTATTTTATCATGCAAACAATAAAAATAAATCAACAAATATGTTTTAGGATTTCGAATTAATTTCGATTGACTTTTAACCAACAGGATTTCTGATTGTTGGATTTTTTTGTGTCATGATCATGACATTATTGTTTCAGGTTGAGTATCCTTAACTATGGTTCCTTAACTCCTAAATAACATCAGACCCAGAATCTTTAGCAAATTCAAGACTCCCGTTGGCACTAGAACGTAGAAACTTCTGACTATCCACGTTGATCAGTTTGACTTGGTCCACTCCAAGCGATATCTGTGGGGGTTGAGATAAAGGCAATAAAGTTATCAGGTGACCCACAGTACAGAGTATTACTACAGACCACATTCCAACAAACCGAATTTCCACTATCGCATGTATCATTCCCAAAATCTCTCGAACGAAAAGATGCGAAGCAATTATTGCTCCCGACTTTGTTACGAAATTGATACTAATGGATTGTGCAAGAACGAGAAAAAGGTTAGAAACACCAAAAACTCAATAGACTTGTTTGTATCATCGTACCACGCCGGTCGTTACCGTTCCTTCGGCGTGCATCTCAAATTCCTGAATGACGTACACGACGTCAACCGCAAGGGTAAGGAGTTTGGTGTGAGAATGGTGTGCGCATTCTGTTGAGTAGGGACAACGGTTTTAGATGGTTCCGACTTCTGATGATGAGGACTGATGCAAATTTGCAGGTGTTTATAAAGGACTCATGTGACCCCGTTAAGTCAGATTTGAGGCAGAAACCTTTAAACAGGTTGAGAATTTCAGCACGATATTGTACTTAATTGAATACTTAAGCCCAAAGCGTTGTTTGGTCGTTCCCATTTACACCGTTTTTTATTACTGCCAAACAGCAGAGATTGTCAATCCTCGCACCCGATAAGAGTACGGGTTTTATGTAAGAGCAATGGACAATTAACGAGGGATGCATTTATGTAAAGGTAAGTTGTCTACATCGTCCTTACGTAGGACATTGACTTGACATCGTTTTAAATTCAAAAGTTTTGTCCCGACTTACTTTACGTTTCCCCATTACCCGCACGACGTTGTACTTATGAAAATCCTTAAGCCAAAAACGGTTTATGGTCGTGCCCATTTACACCGTTTTAATTTTTGTTAAACAGCTGAGATTGTCAAACCTTGCAACAATTGCGATTATGGGTTTTTCAATAAGCGGAATGGGAAATTGGCAATGCATGCGTTCTTAATGTGATTTTATGATGTAAATGGTCTACATTTTCTTACCTCAGGTAAGTGGGGGCACGAGGATTGAAATCCTTTGTATGCTGTCTTTGATATACGACTGTCTACAGGAAAAGCTAATTGTTGGAATTTTTACTGTATTGAGAATGACATTATTCTTCCAGATTAGGTAGCCTTAACCATGGTTCATATTGACATAATGTTCACTTCACCAAAATCCATTTAATGCAATGCGGATGATTCATAATTTGTATATTTTAAGCTTTCAATTTATGGACAAGTTTTCCCTAAATTCCATATAATTTATTTCATTCTGCTCAGACAAGTTACTTGGCCGACGCAGTAGCTGTTCCACTCATTATTTGCAAAGCCTTTGCCCCTTTTCAATCTTCCACTGTTGGTTCTTCTGTAGCCCGCAAGTCCACAAGTTAACGGGGGAATGAAATCCCCGAACAAGTCAATGCATGTTCTCGATTTCTGGTTTCCTATGTTTCCCTAATCCTTTTCACCAAAGAACAGAGTAAAGTAAGGCCATCAAAGTCATACCATTTCTTACGGTTTGAGATGACAACTGCCATACAACATCATCTGGGGCGCCAGAATCTTGAGCAAATTCAAGACTCCCGTTGGCACTAGAACGCAGAACGCTACGACTGCCTACGTTTACCAGTTTGATTCTATTCAGGTCGTCATAAAGCCATGTCTGTGAGGGGTTGTGACGAAGACAATAAAATTACTGGTTTACAGTACTGAATAATGCTACATACCACTTTCCAACAAACCGAATTTGCACTATCGCATGTATCAATCCCAAAGTTTCTCCAAGTCGGAGGAAAAGCTGCGAAGCAATTATTGCTCCCGACTTGGCTACGAATCTGGTCCTAATGGATTGCGCAAGAACAAGAAAAGGGTAGAAACAGCAAAAACTAAAGACGTTTTTGCTTTATCGTACCACGCCGTTCGTTATTGCTCCTTCGGCGTGCATCCCAAATTCCTGAATGACGAACAGGAAGCCGAATTGGTCGTGGGCCGTGCAAACAATCTTGAAGAAGTTGGGCTTCTCTTGGAAGCCTAGGCATCTAATAGAATTTAGTTTGAATGTCATAGCTATGGGATAACTAATTGCAGCGACCAATAGCGACATTTTAATTTCAAGCGGAACAATGCAGGTAGATATCAATATGTTCCCTTGTATTGTGCAATTATCATTACATGCTACCATTGTTCAAATCGGAATTGACAATGGTCGAAATAAATGAAATTTAATTGCGAATGCCGTTGTCATTTGCGATAACCGTTCACTATTTACAAACGGTGGCATCACTAGCATGCAAGTTACAAAGACAATATGATTTCACTAATTGTGCTCAGGAAAAAAATGGAACAAGAAATAGAGGAGAGTTTTTTAATGTTTACATTGGCCTTTGAGCTGTATCGTACACTTCGAGTTTTAACCGCAAACACCCTACATACAAAGACTGGATATATATGCTTGCAAAACCATAGCTTCCAGAAACCGATTGGCACAATACAAAATTTACACAACCGAACAACTGTGTAAGCGATTGTTTTACAAGCTCATTAAAATATTCAGTTGGTCGTTTGAATCGAAATCCGCTGGGAACCGGGGCGGAAACCCGTTTTAATCCAGTTTAGCTTGTAGCCATGACATGGAATTCGAACCGGGCAGCAAAAGCCCGTATGTGCGGAACACATCGGCGGATGTACCAGAACCGATGCCAATACATTAGAAAGCTCATGACATGTCTGTCAATGAGGTCCGACCTCGATGCACGCAATGTATTTCCGACATGGAACACTTTGTAGAATTGGTATACTATCGATATCGGCCACAACTATTTCCGAAGCTTAGCGTCCATTAACTATCTAGTTTTAGAGCAATAAGCCGTAATCATGTACATTTTTGGATTCCTCTTGGACTGTTTACTAGTTCAAATATTCTTCATGTTGCCCTCATCGTTAGCGCAAAAACGGAATTGGGGAACGTCTGAAGACCCTTTGCTTCATGGAATTTTAGACGACAACAACCAGGGTTCGTGTTGGCAAACTGTGGTTCTTGGAGACAACGGGAATGATTTCCAAGGTGCGCATTCACCAACCACGGCCTGGCGATGGAGATCAGAAGGTGAAAAGCAAAAAAAGTCGATGGAATTGGACATTTCAACAACGATATTTAGGGATTTAAATGAGGGATTCAACGTTTCATCAATGACACTTAGGGACATAACTGGGGATTTGGAAGATTTGGCAAAGCAGCTTGAGGGTCTTAAAAAGGGATTGGGCTCCTCACCGACCAAAACACCCACTATCTCACAAATTCAACATGACCCACGGGTATGGAGGTTTGGCAAAGGCCCTTCAACAATGACGCTTAAAGACTGGAAGTGCGAGGTGACCATTATACCCGTCTGCCTAAAGAGGACTCGAGCTGATTTTGAATTGATAAGTACCACTGCTGCCGGGACGAATGAGGAGTCCTTTGCGCAGTTCACGGGCAGAATGGTAGAAAGGTATCAAAGAAGCCACTTGAAGGTTGGAAAGTACGAACACTCGCAGCAAAGGTGGCGGAGTAGGAGCACATACTTCATCATAATACCTTGTTTCCGCATAGTCACCTCAAGTCCCTCGGAACTCAAACAGGCGAAGAACGAGCCAATGGTTTGGAATGGTCGAATGCAATGGAACGGTCAATCACATCTTCTTATTGGTTTTCTTCTTTTACCCCCGCTGGTAGGATCAGCCGAAGGTTTGGGCCATGTACTCGTATTGCAGACGCAACCATACCCACAGCTTTCATATAATGGACCCGAAAATTATACACATCTCGAGGACCTTCAACCTCCAACACAAGTTCCGCTTGATGCGTACCGCCACTGGAGAATCCCTGAAATTCTTGTTCGTCACCTTATCGGATCTCAATCCGTCATTTGGCAGGTCTACCCAAACACCGATAGTAAGATCGTCTGGGAAACCATGGGTGGGGACGACGTGTACGGAGTCAGCTTGTATGATTCCATGAATGTAATATTTAGGGAAAAGGTGAACCTGTCTTTCGAAGTGCAATTTAGCAGGGCTTATAACGCCAAACGACCTTACGTGGCGTATAACAATAGACTGGGGAAACTCTATCCCTTGGAACACTTGGACCATGCTATGATCGGTACTGCGGGTTACAGATACTTGTCTTGCGCAAGAGCGGGGAGTTCACTTGTGTACGATATGTATTATATACCGTTCACTCCACAGCTTTGGATCGCTCTTGTAGTCACGATAGTCGCTCTCACGACAGTCTATGTTGTGTGGGCTGCATATATCAACGAAAGGGCCGACGCTGTTAGGGTGTTCCTACGTTTACTTAGCGCCTTGGTCGAATACAGCCCACCCCAGCCATCCAGAGCCCATCAGAAGCTGGCATATCGGCTCACTTTTGGCCTTTGGTTTCTGTTCAGTACTGTCTTGAGTGGCGCATACATTGGAACAGTCATCAACTTCGTAAATGTTCCACCACCCAGGAAACCATACGACGAGTGGAAATCGCTGCCTGGTCTTCACGATGTGGGGGTGGACATTGATACTACTATGGCTTGGGAAACCAGAAGGCATGATACGTTGTATAAATTTGACAACGTAAGCATCCTGACCAACGCGTTTACAAAGCGCAGCATAAACAAAGAATTTCATAGCGACTGCACAGAAATACATTCCCGCTCAACCGCTCCGTCAATTAGATACATTCACCAATGGATTCCACCTGTTCCGCCGATCCCTACATACTCGTACGAATTTACCCACAATCGTTTCCTTGACAAGCTTAGGGACGTCTTGGAGGACTATGACGTACCGATCCATGTATTGTCAAAGAATGAGCGCGTGATCATCTACGGGTTGACACGTCTGCTCGTCGGAGTGAACTGGATACCCAAGTATCGTTTGAGGGATTACACCAACATTACTCACTACCAATCGATGGTTGGGAAGTTTTTTCAGGACCGAGATGAGCGGCTCCTTGCTGAAGAAACTCTTGCCCAATGCAAATATTCTTCTTTCGCCTATCTTTGGTTTTCAAGTGACGATTTACAATTTGAATACTTTAGTAGGAGGTATCCGCACATTGCGTGGTACAGAAATGTTGACAAGGAGTTGCTGTTCCACGATGGAAGATATGCCACTTTCTCTGCCCCTCACAATTCAACCGTTCCATCCTATTTCAAATGGCTACTGAACACTGGTGTTTTCGACAAAAACCTGAAAACTGTGAATATCAAGCGGATTAACGCGATGCAGGAAGCTCCGAACGAACCAAGAATGACAAAACGTACTCGTACGGCTGGTACCCCGGAGCGACTCTCATTCTATAATTCCAGCATACCCACGCTACTAATCCTTGTCGTTGGTGTATTGGGTGTATCCTGTTTGGTTGTGTGTGTTGAAAAATTGCCAGCAGCCGTAATGTCCTTTCAATTTTACGTTATCTTTCAGTCATTGAGACGCTTCTTGAATCCAAATCAAAGGAAGACGACAGTACGAATTGAAGTCAAAACTGTTATTTTAAGATAAGCTTACGATAAGTCGAATTGGCTCTGTCACTTTGTCATGTTGTCTGGGTTTGAGCGGATGCAGATATTTGAATGAATTCTTTGCTTATTACATAGAACTGATTAAAGCTAAAGTTTACCATTAAAATAATCGAAATAAATGTGTCAGGATACGTCTGGAATAAAGATTTCCAGACACCGGCATGCGCCCGAACTGAAAACGACCATATGGATTGTCGTTTTTATTGTAAAGCAGCACGGCTGCTCAGTCATCCATCCCCCTGGTTTTATTCCGTCTAATCATAAGCTCATCCATTGGTTTTTTAGATCCAATGTTTGTTTTAGCCGTGAAAAGACAACAACATTGTCAATCTTGCCGAAGCTACGTTGGATTGTATACCTGCCCATATTTCAGAGTGGATCACTTTTGGAATATGGAAAGGACGGGTGAAAATGGAAATCTTAAATAATTCCTGTAAGACTAAAGGAGGTATTTCATTTTTCCTGACAATAGATGGTAAATCATGATGATGAGGCTATGGAATGGACAAACATTACAGCTTCGCATCGAGCCACAAAGATATGCGTGGTGGGATAGGGTTGCAAGCTTGTGGAGTGTACTATAGATAGATGCATGGCACAGACTACTGGCTGCTGGCAGAAGAAGGAACGAGCAGCTGCTCTGCGGGAAGCTGGCTGTATGCATATTGGCACTCCAACCCTTCCCCTCCAGTGCAAAATGCATAAGGGAAAAATTGGAAGGGAGACACTAATCCTTCTAGATTCTATCTACTTCATAGATTTGACCCTTGGCACCCATTGGATAGGTGCATGCAGCATTCCAAAGTCATGAGGATCCGGAATTAACAAACAACACACGTCTTTTTAATTAACATAGATAAATAAATATAAAAAAATGACATTGAGAGGACGCTCTTGTTCTCAACCACGGGTGGTCCAATCTCTGTCGTTGTCGTTATATCACAAAATATACAATGAAGGCATTGTCATTAGGTCAGCTGCACCGAAAACAATGTGGGCGTGGTTGATATTATTTGATTCGACGAGTGCGTCATCTAGATTAAACTTGCACCTACCACCCCTGGAAATCTGGTTTTTTCCCACCACCACCAGCTGAAATCCCAAGATGGACATGTTCCTCCTCAATTTGAAACGGCAGGTAACAAATCGGTTACCAGAGTTTCGGGGATGACAAGGGTACATGGCCTAGAGCGATTCTCTTCGATTTAATGTATGTTGTAGGACATGGCCCCAAGTACCCATGGCACCCTTGGTTTATCTGAATGGGGCCCCTAAGGGAGTATGTAAAAATTGTTTGAGTTTCCAAAGTGGATTTTCCCTGTATTGCCCCCAGCAAGAAAAAATGATTTTTTCCAATACCTTGTTATGAGAGATTCGGGGTTTTCGTCAACACCTAACTGTGTTGAATTTTTGAATTTTCGTGGCATAACTTATCCATGACTTACCATAAGAGCATTTTTCAATATCTGTTCCCTTATATCCCCTGAAGGCCCCATTGATAAGGGTGGCAAGGTGGCATGGTTACTAAGCCTTAATAATATATGAGTATATTTTAGAGATTTATAATTGAGTTCTACACTATTTCTTAGAATGCCTCCTAGAATAGCGTTGTTGAGGAGTAGATATTGTTCCATATCCGAGGAGCACGTCCCCCATAGTGAGAACCTACAACTTCATTTTGAACTACATCTAGCACTGAGAAGATTCCGACTTCTATATATAACCAGTTGCAAACACAACAACAAACGTAGAAGCAGTAGAAACAAAAAAGCATCAAAATTATTCTTATCCTTGTTGTTATTATTATTAGATAATTATTGAAGCGCTATCGGGGACGATATGTTTAATTGGAGGAAGTTGTGTCATGCATATGCATGTGCCCTCCGTCGTTCTCATAGTGGCATGGTCACATAAGCGAGCCAATATAGCGGGGGCATTCGTCTCTCATCTTTAGCCACATTTATTTCATTCATTCTCATATCCTGACATTGGTAAATATGTTATTGTATTAATATTTTGTATCTTTAGTTCTAGAGGCCTTGATGTATTATGAAGAACTTGTGTTAAAGTAGGATTTTCAATTGCAAGAGATATTGGCACAGGAGCATACAAATTTTCACTTTCAGAACTATGACGAGTTATTGGAAGCGTTTCTGTTCGTGTAGGGTCACTCTCATCAAGTGCAGCTTTAAATTGTTTCAAAGCTTATTTTTCTTTCGCAGTAAAATCCTTCCAATCCAAAACTGAAAATGATGAACCTGAAAGTCTGTCGCTCTGGAATTCACGTAAGGGTACCATACACCTCCTCCGCAAAGGTGTTAAGGCAGACCCTTGAACCCCTGCAAGTAGCAGTAAATGCAGCAGCAAGTCCTGTGGAAAAACTATAAAGATATTGTAGTTAAAAAAACAACAGATTCAAGCGGTTTCAATTCCGTCTCTATTTGTAGTGCGCCATTGCGTTGATCATCGACGATTATAATGAGTGAAAACGTACGGTGAATGATGAAGTAGGGTATTCGGACAATATGCATCTCATTTCATTCCTTGCAGTTTTAACGGCATGCGTACTGCATTGAAAATATTTTTATCCTCCTACCAATACTATCCTCTTACTAATATTTTTATTGTTATCCTCTTACTAAGGTTAAGGATGCAGCTGGGTCCGTTTCACGCAGGCTTTCCATATCGATAATAAAGAACAGTGAAATTACCACAATATTATTACATAAAATAGTATGCGAGAGGAGAGCTGAACGAAATCGTTAATTACTTTTCTTAATACTTCCAAGTTACAAACCCTGTCGGTTTTGTGGATTCGAAAGGTACAAGGTTCACATTGACTAATGGCCCATGGCCAGGACTGCCATTTCAACCCGGACTGCCATAAATCTGCTAACAACTTCTACAATCGTGTATTGAATGAATGCGGCTAGGGCTAGACAGTCGCTGCTTCTCATACATTTTGTTCCATATACTTAATACTTTCTTTTCAAAGTCACTCAATTGAAAGTCATCAAGCTCCGCACTTTACAATCACTTTTGAAGGAATCTGTTTATATGAGATTATTTGCTGAATTTATTGTCGCAAGTCTGTCTGTCTGTATTACGGGAGGTACTGAACAGGTCATTAAAAGACCAGCCAGTACTCTGATGACGCACCAATTGGACCTATTGCAGATACTCCCTTCGCCGCTTACTTGTAGATCTCACAACCCCACAGCAACTCCTAAGAGAGTGACCCTGGATGGGGGGATATTTATTGACCTTTACAGGTCTTAAGTCTTTGACCTTTGCAGGTCTTAGGTAGGTAGTTGCCATCTGGCTTGGTTTGGGTAGTGGTACTCAGTAGGACCACGTTCCCCCGAATGGAGAGAATGTTCCCTGACGGCTGGCCAGAGCCCCTCCTCCCCCTCTCAGGCAGCGGTCCACTCTAAGTCCCACCCCCATTTCCATCCAGTACCACCCATTTC
>JAQGCL010000056.1:0-28314 GCA_034699605.1 Isotomiella paraminor | reverse complement strand
ACATCACCAAAGTCCATTCTGAGCAGAGCCATCCATGGATTGTCCATTGCTGTCATACGTAGTGACAAAAGCGTCCCGTACACTTATTTGTAATAAAAGTTTCAAAAAAAAATTGTGATCACTCAGCATTCCAAGGCTTCAGGGTTGCTGGCCGCTTTAAAGGCTTTGCTCTTGGATACGGACGAAACGCTTTGGGTGCATCGTGCATCTGACGTGAAAATCACACAGCACCGAAGTTTCTCACAACATACATAATCCGGGTATGCTTTTCCATTGTAAGACGATACACACAACCCTGATGGAATTTTCTGTCACGGTTGTTGTGAAAATCGTCATGGATACAAGATGCAAGTGTTGAAACATTTGATAGACTGTGTAATTACTTACCTCTGGCCGCACCACAACACAAGATCTTTATCCCAGCCAATACACCCAAGACTTTTATTGAAGAATTTTGTTGAATTAAAACTGAATTTCCCCAAAGATTACTGTAGAATCAGTGTAATGGACATTTCAGGGTACGAATAGGTCATGAATCGACTACCCTGTACAATTATCAAGGAGAGGATTTATTCCACAACCAATTCCAAGCTCATATTGCCCCAAATGTAACAAGAGATTCATATCCTAAAAAAAGTTTATCTATCAGCCTTGTATAGTTGTCAGCTCGGACTTAAGAAGCATTGAATACGTGTAACCTTATATGCTAAAAACCAACCAACAACATATTTCGTCATTAATTGTGAATACAGTAGCTACAATTGAAGTTTAAAAAACCTTCATTTTTTGTAACTCCTCAGCCCTCAGCATCGATAACCAAACAAGTGGCCATCATAAGCAGAACAGTTGGTCAATTTGAATGAAACTGTGACGCAGCCATACATGGCCTTTCCAAAAACTCCATAGTCCTCCTCCCTCTTACAACCAGAAAGACCCAAATCTTCAGCCGCCTCGATGCGGTACGACCGTTGTCCAACTGTTGATGTTGTTTCCACCGAGCTTACTCCCTTGTAGAACGTAAACGGTTGGTGTCCCCATTCTGGAAGGACGTCTTTCGTGGTAAATCGCGTCTCAGTCAATTGTAATTGAAATGTCGGGTTCTTCATCCCATCTCGACGGTCGGAGTAACTCAAGAATGTCGGCTGAAGGCGAATCCTTTGCTGGGTGTGGATCTACCATAACATAGTGGAGTTAAATGAAGTTCCCTTGCGAGTTAGAGCATTACCATTCCATTTTCCCCGATGAGCGTAACATCATTAAAGGGGTCCTCCACTACCTTCATATCCCTATACATGATTGATGGCCACCAAATTGAGAACTGAACAAAACGGTTGTGGATGTATTCCGGGGTGAAGGATCGAAAATAAGAATGCCTGGTTCCACCTTCTTCCGGTTCCCCAAACGATATTCGAGAATCCTTCCACTCGCTCACAAGTATGGTTTCAATCACTAATTTTTCCTTGCCCTCTGCGTTGTTAAACTCCTTCACTTCGATGTCTTTAAGTTTCAATTGCACCCTGGTGGCATTTCCATTGGTTGGAGGAGGTAACATGGGGTTGTAACGCCGTATGCGTTTTAAAGAATATATGATGGTATTCAGTCTTTCCTCGCCCTTTCCTAAGTGCTTATCCTCAGGGGTGGCTTGTTGTCCAGTCGCCGCAGTTGTCCACATGGATAACATCGTCAACAAAACTACTGCCCCAAAATGATGCATGGTTATGGTTGTAAACAGCTTCACCGAAGCGAAAAAAGATGATGTAGAACACTGAAGTATTTATAAATAATTGAATTGGACTCCGTCTTGCACATCACACAAAGACTGGAATGCGACTGCCTGGAAAACTGTGTGGTTCTTTGTACCACGGATAAAGAGGGGTACAATCCTATTTGCTCCAGTGATGTAGAGAAAAGGGCTACTGCAAAAGCAAAGTAGACAAGTGGCTGCTTTGGCCGATCGGATTTGTCCGGCTTCCTGCAAGTTAAATCTGCAATGGCAAATACATTTTAATTTGGGTTAATTGAAATTCAATTTGAAAAAATGACCGTTTTACTTTCCTCGCAATAACAGAAAAAATGGGGTAATAATAGCACGCTCACGGAGTTCTACTGCTTAGCAGAATGTCAAAATTTGGAATCAAAGCATTTTATATTTTCCCCATTCAATTGATCAAGCTTTTTAATTATTTCCTTTGTATTTTAAAGTTGTCTCGTCGTTACTTTGTGGTGCAACTGTTATCACGGTAATTTCACAGACCATAACCCAAATGCATGTTTGGTCCATGATCCAAACCGTCACAGAAATTCTCACCCAGGCACACCTGGCACCTGGAGTTTTGATTCCAAAAAAAATGTATATCCTTTTCATACAGCATTATTTTTTTCCTTTCCACTCATACATCCATGTATGGTTGTGAGACCATTTGTATTTACGTGTGTGCACCTCTCTTTCTATTTCGTCCTCCTCTCACGGTTTCGTTGTCCCGGTTTATCATACAATGGAGGAAATAATTCAACGTTGCATTGTAATCTTTTCTATTCAATATTTTTCTTTTCTTTCACAAAGGAGGGAGCAGAAGGAATCCGTTAGGGAAGGGAGGGAAGGGAAATCCATAATCGTTGGAGCACAAAGGAAACCAACAGCACAGATTCTCAAAAGTGTATGGACATGTGATTAATGGTTGGTAACATCCTTTCACATTCCCCGTATTCATCCAAACCAAAAAAAATATTCCCCTTCCTCTGTTCTTTAATCCCTTTTGTAGTTCTGTACTTTGTAGCCATTGTATGAAATCCATCGTAAGGTTATACGAATAGTACGAGTATTACTCGTACTCGAAAAAATCTTTGAAAGTTACAATTGCCAAAAGTTGGTGACCAACTTTATAAACTACTAATTTTTAAATTTACACTGGACACAAGTGGTGATGCAAGAGGATAGTAGAAAAATAGCTACTTGGTGATACATGATCAATTTAACGTAACCTGGAATTATGCACGCTAACGCTACAACGGCTAACTTCATTTCAGTTTCCGTGTCTTTTGTTTATTTGAAAAGTTACAATTTTACTTTCCTTTTAATAACAGGAAAAGTAGGGGTCATAAAAATACACTCAGGGAGTTCTGCTGTATGTGGTTAGCAAAATGCCAAGAGTTCTACTTTTAGCAATGTACCGTCTATTGGCAATTATATTTCCCAGAGAATTTTATTTTTTTATTTCTATTTTAAAGGTTTTAATGCAACGTTTATACATGGTATTTCTAGCGTCCATACCTTCACGTGATACCTTCATACCAATTGCAATTTATGACGGACCAACTATGTCATCGTTTTTGTTTATGTTAGAACCCTATGTTTGCTATAACAAACGAAGAAGAAGAACAAGAACTTTGTCTCTAAGCCGCGTTAGGAACGTCCAATACAGGTGCGAAGGGTAATACGTCCTCGGTAACTCATGGCATTGACGTCTAGAAAATCCTTCTGCGTCTTGGGCAATTGGCCTTTTCCCAGGCTTTGAACTTCGAATGGACCTGTCGACATACATGTAGTGGTCCTTCTGGTTGATAAATACCAGTGTAACGACTGAGGGGTCCGGTATCGTTATCACTGCACTGTTGACGTTACTATTGTTTACAGTGCTTTGATACGGGAGTAGCGAAGACATGAAATTCTTGTCGTTCATCATGTCGGCTACATCGGTCTTGCACATGATGAATTTGTGTCCTAGTCGCAGGAGTTGATCTGAAAATGAAAGTTTCCATAAAATAAAGGACGTAATTGTGATTTTTTAAATAAAACGTAGGACCAACTAACCAAGTGAAGATGGCAGGACTGGTGGCGAGGGTTCAAGAAAAGAACTTGTAAATGTCCCCTCCTACACCAAGAGAAGGCTAAAAGTAATCCAGGAAAAAAAGAGAAGGGGCAAATTGAAAGTTTACAGTTCACTCAGAAAGCGGTCTTGTCGAATCGTTATTCCATAGGTGGGAAACATAAGGGTTTACGTGGTGCAGGGCTACGGTGCACAAAATATAGGACGTCCCAAGTATCCACCAAACCCCCCTCGACAATGGCGCCGTCCATGACCCCAGTCTTGTCACCAGTTTATCAAAGACGCTTCGTAATTTGAGGAAGTGATGTGATATCTTTCAAGACAATACAGCACTTTGGCTGCTGTCATTCCCAAACTGTACACAGCATTCACTCCTTCCTCGATGTTCTGGACGAAGGCAAGATTGGGCAATATTATTCCACCTGGATTCTTCATCCGCAGTCCCCAGACGTTCGCATCATAAAGTGGGGTGTAATTGGCGTAGTTAGACAATAATTCCATCACTGAGATTTGCACTAGGCAGGGATATTTCCTCCAGGGCATATGACGATGTTTCAGCACTCCCAAGTTCAGCATCAACTCCAAGGAAAGCTGCGTTTGAGGTACGTACATTGCAACAGGTGTAGGTGACGGTATTCGTTGACAGGACAATTTCTCCCACGACAAGAAACTGTTTCCTTCATTGTTGCTCGTCAGGACCCAAATGTTCACTGGTAACTGGAACAGGAAGAGGTTGGTCAGTAAGCAGTCCTTTCGTGGACCTCGACTACTCCCTACAGGGACAATTACAATGTTGGAAAAGCAGTGCTAACTAGATTGGAACGGGACGCTGCCAAGTGATGGGGACAATAATCGAGCTCATCATCGGAACATCGAAGTCTGCAATGGCAATTGTTACCGAGACAGATGTCGATCCGGCTCCCCCTCTAATTCCATTCGGATTTGAACAAGAAATGGAAATCTGTTCGGATCCCTTGTCGCAAGAATGACATCCACGATGCTTGTTACTAAGGACGAAGAGTACTGTGGAGTCAGGTTGATGAATATTAAACAGTCTTGAAACCCATGCATATAGTTAATTAAAAATAGGCTGGTGGAGACAGTGATGGGGTCCATTATCTATTTGAAACCTTCGCGGGCAGTGTTTGGCTACTTGGTACAAGTTGCAGCGAAACCTAAATTGCTGCAACGTGCATTTATATAAGCTGGATACTTTGGAAACCAAAATCCTGAAATTAGCTCCCCCAGCTTTGAGAAAGGGGAGGGATGTTCTCCGAGGATTTGGTGGTGATGAATGGTTTCGCTAGTTTTCCTACACCCTACCAAACCATCAATGTCTTTGTTCGCAACTTAAATTACAGGTTGTAAATTGCAGGGTTACGACTCAACTTCCTTCAACTACAAACGTGCCAAACGGTCCACAGGTACACAATTCAGTACAAGACAATCTGAATACACGGTTAGGCAATGCCCTGATGACGGACATATAAAATCGGTTTTTGCCATTGCCACATAATCCATTTGATTGTTTGACTTACACTTGTATCCGAATTTCAAATGAAACACAATCAATTTTGCAAAATATGTATGAAATAAATCTTCCAAGAGTAAAGGAGGAAATTATTTGCTGCATTATCTATATTGGATGCACTCCACTCCTACCGAAATTCGCAAACCTAGCCTACAAAATTTAAATTTACACCAGGCACAAGTGGTTTGTGGATTATTCAGTGGAACATTACATTGTCAAATAGATTTTATTAGCTATCTCCAATAGCTTATGCGTTCACTTCAATTGTCCCAGCTGATCATTTGACTGGCGTTCTGTCCGTTGGTCGTCAAGTCCTCCACCTCGAGGCACACATGTATTTGACAGCTCTTCTTCGAACACTAGAAGGCCACTGATTTAACGAAGTGCAGGACACCTCAAACAATTAGAAAAAACGCTGCAGTGTCCTACACGCAAGGGAAACATTTCACCTTCTTCGCACATTTCAGATTGTAATGCAGTCGTTCAGTGGGGAAGGCGGCATCATCATGAGCAGCATTACATTACTCCCACCGGCATAACTCAAACTGCTTCCTACGATCTCTCTCTCTCTCTTTCTCTTTGTCTTGCATTCAAACTGGAGATAGCTTCATACTTCTTTTTACATAAAGGATTATTATATCTCAACTTGCGCGATTTGTAGAAATGAATAACCTAACACCTTCCGATATTCAAGTCGACACAATTGAATCACTTCATTGAATTCGTTGATGTTGAAGTTGAATTCGTACTACTCGATTTCGGTGGTTGCAGCAATAGGCCCTCATCTTGTCCGTGAAATCAAGCAGGTTGCTTGTGTATAAACATTCTCAATAACAAAAATACATGTCCCTGCGAGAGCCAAAATGACGTGCAACACAAGTATGTTGTGAAGGTGGGATAGTTGAATATATTCATTGTTGTGCTCCCCAAGCCAGTTGGCTATAACTTTTCCAGACGACCTTTCTTCTTTAAACTCCACCCAGTCCCTCCAGAGGGAAGTGTAGCCTCCCTCCATCAAGCCAGTCACGATCTTCAAAACCGGTTGAGTCAAGCTGGTGGCTGACTGTACATAAATATGATACACCGCCGCTATGTCATAAAGCGCAAAGCATTCTGCGTTTGTCGCATTGAGATGGGATTGCAAGACTAAAGCATTCTTTGCAGCTGACACAAATGACCTGCAGAAGGCGTATTTGAGGCTTGTAGACGTCAGGTAGGCGTCCACGTCATCACTTAGCAACAACTCCCGCACGGACGCGTTGAACTGAAGTAGACCTTTAATCACGAACTCCCGTTGGAGGAGGTCAGCATCGGATGCTTCTAATGAGTTGTTGCTTGGCAGTTTGCCGGTGACCAAAAGAAAGCCGTTCTCCAGCAGGTCCTCCAAGGAACTGTGAGGCTGTATTCTGTCGGGAGCGATCACATTGGAACTCACGACATTCTCGTAAACGTACGCTACGTTGCCAAGGCCTGCTGTTAGAACTACGAAGAAAAATACAGAGCTTTTACAGATGATCTTCTGTGACACCTGTCGCAGTAGAAGTCGTAGAATGTAGAATAGTAGTCGTAGAATAGAATAGTCGTAGAATGCTCACAGTAAATTGCGTCGATGCCATCAACCTCTTTAAACGAAAGCGTATTGCTCAACCCATACCAAATATCCGCGTCGGATCCAAACACAGAAGTTCTTGTATCTACAACCCCGAGAGAATAGTTGTCGTGCATAAAACCATTAATGGACAAACGGGGCGCTAACGTTATGTTTAGCATGAGAAATAGAGTGATAACCAATACCTCGTTGCTTCTCCAAACTGAAAATAGGTTCCTGTCAATCTTCCCTTCTGCCAAAATCGTGGGGTTGCTGGGTCCAAATCTGGAGTGCAACCGAAATGCCGGATTCCACAGAAGTCGATTTTCATGAGAGTAGATTGTCATTTTGTACACATGAGGATCATCCCTGTTCAGAAAAAGTCGTTGGTGTTTGCACACAGGGCAAAGAAGCCACCATGTCGGTTCCCGGCCGGGGACCCCAGAATCAAACTCCTGGTCAGAGTAGATTATGTAATAGGCTCGACGTGGGTACATAAACTCTCCGATTTTTGTCACCCTCCGAAAATGCCGTTTGGTTGTTATTGTAACCGAAGTGGCGAACCCGGCGACTGTCCTTGTGGTCAGTGAGGAAAATATGTCGATCATCTTCGCTTGGAGAACCCAGGATCACCACCACCACACAAATCTCATAAAAATGGTCTCGTGCATTCCTCATTGTTTCATTGTCGGTGCATACGGAGAATACGTTGCTTTTCCCATTTTCAATCGTGAATAGATGGTAGTTGTATTCTGACCACTGGTTGTTCGAGCGAATGACTTCTTCCTGCACTTCGGTAAAAAAGACATTTTCTCCAAAGCGTTTGAGCTTCAGAGTGCAGTTGCCGAAGCCCCTGAAATCAAGGGCAGACCTACTTTCAGTGGGGATTGAAAGAGAGAGGATAAAGGGGAAAGTCGTCATCCAAGTGTGGGTTGAGAAAATTTCCATGACTGGACTTTGCTGAGAATTTTGAACAATGATGTTCTATTTGTCCGTTATAGTTGGATTAAATGGGCTTCATATTTCAATACATGATTAAACTTCCTCCGACTGCAACGAATTCCATTTTCCTTTTTTCTCATTTCAGCTTTCTCATTTCTGGAACCATTAACGCTAGAAACAACTATCATTACGGACATGGGGCCAAAGACATACTCAAAAACAATGGCCAAATCGTAGCCTTAATCATTTGCCCAAATTCGGTGCCCCATAAAATCCGTTGGATTGATTGGAAACTATCGATCTTCTTTTCTCAGAACAAGGCATTCCAGTTTCCACGTCGGTTTACCAATCACCTCATTTAATCACATTTTTGATGGGTATTAATTTATATCCCACTAAAATAAATAAACATAAATATTTTTGAAAAGGCTCACCCTGCCTCGATTGTATTGTTTGGTGAAATGAATGATGAGAAAGTTGCATGTGCATTCCGTCAAAGCACAATTGCAGGACAGGTACCCGTTGTTTTTAATAATAAAGGACATGGAACGGAACATATTTATCCAAGAGGTTCCTTTGTAAGTAAGTGAGCATACAACGTAGGTAGAGGTGGATGATAAAAGTACATTGCACAAGTGCGAAGTAGAGTGGTATCTTTGTTATTGCCTCGTCATCATAATGAGTTCGAATGAATACTAATGCGGTGTATCATAGGCAAAGTTCAATGATTAGTGTATAAAAAGTACCTGACTCCTCTGTCATAGAATTGCATGGTTTCTCAACCATCAAGAACCAGTCAATGTTTTCCCCCACATCTTGTTCGTTCCACAAAACACAAAACTTTTGAAACCCCCAAAAAATATATATTTCCCATTCCTAGAATTGTTTGTATCCCTGTGAAAGGTTTTGTAGAAATACACCGCAAAAAATGTTTCAAAACCCACATGCAATTTTATATGCTTCAGACAGCGCTAGAAAAGCAGACATACACCAAAGAGGATCTCCGTTTTTGTGTAGGTATGTAAACTGTGGATCATCGTCGATGCATTAAAGTTGTATGTATGCATTTCCACTTCCATACTCCACACGCTAACTCAAATATATGCCTCAGTTTTTTGCTCTCTAGGATGGGAGGAAGATCATATCGTCTGCCTGACTTTTTTTTAGAAAAACAACATAACTTAAAGCTTCACACATTCATCTCTGAATCTTCTCTGTATCTTCATAGATAGATGAACATTCCCTCATACCAAGATAATATCGACGACTCGATATATACGTACAGCTTAGCTTCTACTATATGCAAAATGATAGAGCAGAAAAAACGGCGTGTGGGCTCAACAGCCTCTCTTCTACGTGGGATCGTTAAAAACCTCCAAACACAAACTCCAACTCACTTTTTGAGTCTATTCCCAAAACTTGAACCGTTCTCAGTCTAAAAAGTCATTCAATCCTCTTTCTGTCTCTCAGAAAGTTAGTCGCCGTTACCTTCGACTCTCTGCCTGAGAATCAAAAGAAATCTAATCTCTCTTCTCTCCAAATTGACTTTTTGTGTGTCATCAAAATGGTACGAAGAATGGTGTCTCTCTTGTGTCCCTGCGTTCATCAAATTTCCCTTGAGTGACTATTCTTAATTTTTTGTTTCCTTTATTCTTTATTTTTTCATATACCAAAGCGTGAGTGCATCTCAATCCACGTGGGTCAAGCAGGGGTCCAGATTGGAAATGCTTGTTGGGAGTTGTACTGCCTCGAGCATGGGATCCAACCTGATGGGACCATGCCTTCGGATAAGACGGTGGGAGTGGCGGATGACTCCTTCAGCACCTTCTTCTCCGAGACTGGGGCTGGGAAACATGTCCCACGAGCTGTTTTTGTGGATTTGGAACCCACAGTCGTTGGTAAGTATTCTTCAGAAGTTTCAGGCTTTTTTTGCATTTCAGGGTTTGCCTTCGCCAAAAATTGCAGTCCTTCTTGGTCAATAATTGGTGTTAAAAATATAATTTTTGCAGTTACAAAAAACGGCTGCAATTTTCTCGTTCCATTGTGAGATAAAATGAAGTCATGTCTGTCCATAATTTTTTGTCTAGTTACACATCCACATTCGAGAATCAATGGCCCATTATTCCATGTCTGTAAGAAAGGAAGACAAGACACGTAGGTAGAAGAGAAGGCAGTTAAACTTCGTATCTGTCTTTGCTCTCTGTATTCCTTATATGATCATGCCAGATAGTAAAGTGTTAATGCTTCAGTAGGCGTCTGCATTGGAATTTGCAGAGTTGATTTTATCTTTTTGTGTGTTTGTGTGTGGGTGAAAGAAGAACCATTAATGACTTATTTGGACTGCATTATTATTATCGCCTTCGTTTCTTCTTTTATGGGTCTGTCGAAGAAGAAAAAGAAGCAATTTGACCATCTGGCATTTTCTTGTAGACTTTATTCAGTCTTGTGCATATTTGAAGTCAATTTATTTTTCTCAATCCCAAAGTTCGCGAGATGTGGGTTGAGCTAAACGTTTTTATTTTATGTGTTGAAAATAATGAACTATGAAAAAGCACATATTTTGACACAGCTGGATATTGGGGAATGTCCAAAATTTAACATTATGAGAGATTTGAAAAATTCATTTTTAACAAAAACGCTAATCCAAGATAATTCCCAGTAGGCTCCGTTCCCTTGTAAGAAACTATATTTATTTCATGTCTCCAAACAGACGAGGTTCGTCAAGGCACCTACCGCCAACTCTTCCACCCAGAACAGCTGATCACCGGCAAAGAAGACGCTGCCAACAACTACGCACGAGGTCACTACACCATCGGAAAAGAAATCGTAGACCTCGTACTGGATAGGATTCGGAAACTTGCCGATTCTTGCACTGGACTCCAAGGTTTCCTCATCTTCCACT
The DNA here is from genome assembly GCA_034699605.1 of Isotomiella paraminor. Taxonomy (NCBI): domain Eukaryota; kingdom Metazoa; phylum Arthropoda; class Collembola; order Entomobryomorpha; family Isotomidae; genus Isotomiella; species Isotomiella paraminor. The sequence continues at coordinate 17,524 of JAQGCL010000056.1, read as the reverse complement.
CCTTCGGCGGAGGGACGGGTTCCGGGTTCACCTCCCTCCTTATGGAACGTCTCTCGGTGGACTATGGAAAAAAGTCGAAATTGGAATTTGCTATCTACCCTGCGCCTCAGGTCTCCACTGCAGTTGTGGAACCCTACAACTCCATCCTCACGACCCACACTACGTTGGAACATTCCGACTGTGCTTTCATGGTTGACAATGAGGCCATCTATGACATTTGTCGGAGGAACCTGGACATTGAGCGTCCGACTTATACGAATTTGAACCGACTCATCGGTCAAATTGTGTCCTCTATCACGGCATCACTTCGGTTCGATGGTGCTCTGAATGTGGATCTGACCGAATTCCAGACAAATTTGGTCCCTTACCCAAGGATCCATTTCCCCCTGGTGACCTACGCTCCGGTCATTTCTGCGGAAAAGGCGTATCATGAGCAGTTGTCTGTTGGGGAGATTACGAATGCTTGTTTCGAGCCTGCAAATCAGATGGTCAAGTGTGACCCCAGGCATGGGAAATATATGGCGTGTTGTATGCTTTATAGAGGGGATGTCGTGCCCAAAGATGTGAATGCGGCGATTGCGACCATCAAGACCAAGAGGTAAGGGAAAAACTTGATTTTGATGTCCTAATAAACTTTTCAATGTTTTTTAGGAGCATTCAATTCGTGGACTGGTGTCCCACCGGGTTCAAGGTTGGGATCAACTACCAACCCCCGACCGTCGTCCCAGGAGGTGACTTGGCCAAGGTCCAGCGTGCGGTGTGCATGTTGTCCAACACGACGGCGATTGCTGAAGCTTGGGCACGGTTGGACCACAAGTTCGACTTGATGTATGTCAAAAAAGGGTTTGAGTTTTGAAGACAGTAAAAAATATTGTTTTTGTTTTTTGTCAAGGTACGCCAAGCGTGCCTTCGTCCACTGGTATGTGGGGGAGGGGATGGAGGAAGGTGAATTCTCGGAGGCTCGTGAGGACTTGGCAGCACTGGAGAAAGACTACGAAGAGGTGGGCTTGGACTCTGTCGAGGCCGGTGGAGAAGAGTATTAAAATTTGTATGCATTTTTTAAATAACTTTTTGACCATTTATTCAATTGGAAAGATAATAAAACTTGTAATAATAACTTGTTATCCTTACTAAATCCCGAAATGTACCAGCAATGTTGATTGATAAGGCATTGATAGGGCAACAGATAGTGATTGATTAATGATTAGTCAAGCATGGGAGCGGAAGCTTTGGTTAAAAAAATCAGTGTAAGAGTAAGCTCTGGAATCCAAACCTTTTATAGCGTGAATCCTAAAGATTATGCCTTCATAATCTTCTAAATACAATCGTCGTTTATTTCATTGGCACTGGTTGGGGATTTGAACTGAAAACATTTGTTGTCGAAAAGTTTAGAAACCAGGTTTCCCGACACCCTCTTCTTCATGTGTAGAAATGACCAGCTTGCAAGCTGATCAGCTGTTCGCAGCAGCGAGAACCAACTGTGAAGCCTGTGGGGCAAGGTTCCAAACTCAGTTGGCAACCTGGGACAACGAGAGAGTTGTACACTCATACTCGTACACTCCAACAGGTGCCACTTTTGCGGGAAAGTAGCCTCCTTAGGTGGCCTTGACGTGCACATCGAGAGGGATGAATTGAGATGGAGTTTTCGTATCAACACTTTGCATACTTCCGATATCAAATTACACATGTTTTATAGCTTGTAATTTGCAATTCTCATATAAAAGCCGTGTATTCTATAAATCGTTCCTCCGCCATTATTGTCCCAGCGTCGTTACTAACAAGTGAATATTAATGTGTGTCCGAGCTGATCATTTCGTTTTATTATGTTTGTAATGCTAGGCGAACTTGCGCCTTTGGTTCATAAAATTCTTCTTCTTTGATTTCACGTTATTTGACAATTTATTAATTTTTTAGTCAACCATGATATTTGGGATACAGGATAATCAAGAATGAAAATCATGGGAAGACAGAACGATTTTAATATAGAATTTGTTATCTTCTTTCCATGCATTCCATTGTTAGTTGGGAATTGTAAACATAGATGTGCATGTCTGTCTTTTTCAGAAGTGAAGGTTCGAACACCAATGTATTTGTGAATCCAAAAGAAGAAGGAAATGACGGGATAGGAGAAAATGAGGCCTGGGTACATCTATAAGGAAATAGGAAACCAATGCCACATTTGGTATACAGATGTGAACGGAAACAGAACATGGTTTCAATACGAAGAAGAAGAAAGGATCGTGCATTCTTTCCTTTCCTCTTTTTGAATCTATGATCTATGCGATGGAAAAGCCAAAGCTTCCTTCCTCCCCTTGCACGTTGACACATTTTCCCCCTCTTCCAATTGTTTTTAACCCAAGTCACATTCATTTCTTCTCTTCATTCACTCTCATCTCTTGTCTTGACTTGGCTGGCCGTTGGTGATTAGCAGGGGATGTGGACTGTTGTAATATACTTTGAGAATTATTAAAATCCATAGTTTTGAACCTGAAATAAATATATATTTTTTTACATCTTCTATCCAACTCCAAGTATTAATTATTCATATCATTTTGTGACAAAGAGAGAAGATGTTGACTTATTGAATTTAATGGGTGCAGGTATTTGTTGTTGGTTGATGTTGAGAGGTACCTGCAACCTGCCAATCAGGAGTCCACCAGGCACGGCGATGGAGTCTCATAAAATGGAGAAGGATGAAGGTGAGTAATTAATAAGTATAAACCAAAAACTTTTTTTAAAGTGGCAAAAGCACAAGTGAATCTTTCCTTGTCGTGAAGAATCAGTGGCTTATCTACCAGGGGTCACTGAGGGTGAATTCTATGTCAAAATCTAATTTATTTTTTTTCCAATCTTGATAGTCAAAAGGAACTTATATTAGAACTAACAAGTTGAAATGACTCGCAAGAATTTGTTTTTCAATTTTGATCGTATATTCCCCGAGGTAGGTTGGTTAACATGTCAGGGAGTGTGTTGGAAATTGATTGCTGATTAATTCAGATAATTTCCTAAATCCTGTTAGGGTTCCATTCGAGGTTTTTTTTATGTTTATAGTCAGCCAAAAGTCAAATTTTTATCTATATATTTTTATAAGTACCTCACTGGCCTCACTGCAAACACAACCAATTTAAAGGGCCCATCGGAGTTAAGTGGGTGTGGCATGGTTCCCCCCTCCACACCCCCTACAACATATGTTAGAACTAGCCAGATCGGGCTATGACGGGCATGTATGTTATCTTGTTAGCGGGATTTCCTTGTGAGTCGATAAAATCAAGCATGTGTATAGTTTTTCTGCACAGCTTTTCAGATTCCATTCTCATTAAAATTATTGTCTTTTTTATTTTCAGATTTGTCCAAATTCATCCAGTAGTCCATCTCAACTCAAAGACCCCACAAGTTCCTCCTATCCACGTTCTGCTTCCCGATCGCCACCAGGACCTTCTAGAGAAAAAGATCTCAATGTGACTCAGGGTTAGTTGCGGAGGTGAACGAAGGGTCTCATTGTAAGTTCTGATCTCTTTTCGGTCAGCCATGTTCTACCCCGTCCAGGACAAAACGACACCTGGCTCTATACAAAGAGCTAGGCTGGTGGGAGTGCTATATGCTTCCATTGTAAATTTGTTCTACCATTATTGATAGTTCTCATGAATAGAAAGTAGATATTCTGGTTTTACCCCATTTTTATTGGCATCTTTTATTGATGTACAATTGAATGAATTGAACTGAATGGTTTTCATTGATTCTTGTGCAGGACGCTGTTTGCACGACCGGCTGACCTCTGACGTTTCAAGAGACTTTACTCCGAACAGGAGATCCCCCTCGACCCCCCGGTCATCATCTTCTCGCTGGAAGCAGGATTCACAAGTACGTAAAGTGACACCACCTTTCTTCTAAATCTTCATGTGAACCTGAGCAGTAGTCTGGTACGACCCAATGTTCTGCAATTTAGTCTGCCCCATTAAGTTTATGACTAAGGTACGTACCTACTATTAAATAATTGAAGTAATTGCATGCCACTCGTGGTCATATTCACAGTCAGTGCCACTAATGGTGATATCTCCAACTACTTGTACACTTGCCTTGCAAGTTATATGTGTTTACCTGGATTCTTAATTTGTATATACAACTACTTTGAATGCAATTAAGTGTTTTGTGTTTTGAATGATTTTGGCTACGACTATTGGTTTGGCGGGTTAAGAAGAAATTCAGCTACTCTGCTATAGTTTGTTATACTGTTTTTAAACTGTATTTAAGAACATGTAAGACAATAAAGCATACATGAATCTATAGGCTGAAGAGACAATGTACCATACCTCTGGCGCATAGGGGCGGGAGTATGGTGGGTTCAGTTAAATTAGAGAAGTCTTCGCTTAGAAAAATTGTAACCACTGAAGTCGTTGGAACAGGCTGCCGGGATGTAATTGTTATGATCGTGAGACATTATTCCTATTGATTAAAAATTGTTCCTTTCGAGGACCTAGTTATTGTTAATATTGTCAAGATGTATGTCAGGTTGTGTATGTATGTCGGGTTCTTGCGTTGAGGATTACATTTGCTATAACCCGAAATTAGTCATCTGACTTCACATCCATGTTTGCCCTTTTAGCGGCAGGCTGTCGACTAGCCAATCCTTCCATCAGCCAGCTCTTAAGTTCTTTAGTTTTCTGAAGGATGTAATAGGGCGCTCGCTGCTCCTTTTGCATTCACAGAATTTCCTCGATTTTTTCCTCCATCCCTATCAAAGGCACATTAATGGTCAGGTTAATACATTAGCCTTGATTTAACAACCAAACATACCTTGTTTTAGAGCTCGAAAGTCTTCAACCTTACGACGGTTATGCTTTAGAACCTCATTCAGAAAATTTGCTGCCAAGGTCGTTTCCAACTCTTTCATTGCGTCATCCTTGCTCACTTCGTGGGCAAGAAAGTACTTCTCAATATTATCTGCGGAACGGTTTTCCCAATTGATTTTACACTCAACGATCTTCCGTTCGCTGGTTCCCTTTTGAAATCCAATGGCCGTAACATGTAGGATGCGGTCTTCGTTTAGTGTAAAAGTGACTGTCAGCTTGTAATCCCCTTTCGGAAGTGGAGGAATATCCTCCATGTAAAATGCTTCCACGAGATGATTGTCCTCTGGAAGCAGTAGGTTGCCTTTGTACACAGCAAGCCTAATTCTTCTTTGATTGTCGGCAATTGTTTCCGCAATTAGTTTCTGCTCTTCTTCATCGGTTCCATGCGAATCATCCGAATCCTCATTCCTTTTGCTGTCTTTCTCATCATACAAGATCCTAATATACCGGTAGTTCTATTGCTGCGGATTTCCAAGAAATTTTGAGATTCAGCTTACCCCTCAATACATGAATAGTACATCCTACACTCTTTGATGGTATCAGATTCAGAAGCTACGAAGCCTATATTTCCGATTCCCGATTATTTCATTTTTTAGTTTTTTGGAAATTTTTAGAATTTCAAGGTTGACTGAATACCTACTCGACATCCCGGATTGGGCCATTGTAAGCACCATTCTTTTTCGTAATAAGTAATAAGTAAATTTGAAGAAAAATGTAAGAAATAAAATGTTTGGACGCAAGACGTGACTGTTAGGATCAGGGCCTGGCCTGAGTGGCGACAGGGGGAGAGTGACAAATGATGGGGATGAACAGGCAGATAATGATACCCGGCTTTATTGGCAATAGAGAGAGAACAGTGGTTGCGGCTCAAGCTCCGGTACTCTACTGACTTACCATGACTACGACAATGGGTGGTTGGGACAAGAGAGAGAGAAAGAGTCGAGCTAAATATAGATACACATAACATTACCATACTAACAGGAAAGAAACCGAACCCTCGGTTTCACGAATAGGAACAAACAAGTGAAAGTAAAATCAAAATAGAGAGTACAAAATACAAAATAGAACGTGGGTAAAATTACGGACACCCAATTGGAAATTATAAGATAGGAACATACTGATTAGAAACATAAGATAAGATGAACCATTTGACATTAATAATGTGTGACACAAAGGGTAGGGGTTACTACGTAGTTTCACATGTAGACATGACCTGTAAGTAGTGGAGACTAGTGACACATGAATTTATTGACCATGCACTCTGGGTTTAGGTGTAATGGACCAAGGAATGGTACCACATTCATAAACATTACATTACACGCACATAAAGGTATTAATTATAGTTAAGTATTATAATTATGGGCTAAGTAATCTATTTAATTTTAAATAATCTATGGACGGCGGCGCGTACATTGGCCTAAGTCCAATGGCATTTCTAAGAGGAAGGCATTATACCTGTGCTACCATCCTGATCGAAAGCCATTGTACGCACCACCTTTGCGACTTACTATTTAGAAAGATAAACATTAAAAGCATAGAAGAGCGGATGATAGGTTGTTGTGGCTTGTTGTCTTGGTGGCTGTATTTGGATGTATGACGAGGAGTGGACTCGTGAAGGTGTTGAAGTAGTGGCATGTTGTGGTGTAATGATCTCAAGCCCAAATCAATATTGTTTAATTCCATAATTGTTTTTTACGGCTTCTTGGTAGGACATTTTGTACCTATTGTTCTATATAGCACATCCTAGATACACTTAGCATAGCTTGCTTGTAGGAGAGAATCAAGGAGGAAAAACGTGTTGGCTTGTAGGAGAGGAGAAAGTCGTCTCACATTGTTTCTCAAAAGAAAGTATAGAAAAACCAACAATTCCAATCGCGTGGCTCTAAACAACGAAACCATCGTTTCGGTCAAAAGGAAAGGTGCTGTAAAAAAAGGAAGGAGTAATGAAGCGTGATGATATGACACACTATGGAGATTCATGAAATAAAGGACTATGCATTCACTTTTATTTCATTCACTCTTGACATGACATGAAATGACGTGGAGGAAACTTTGTGATGAAATACAAATTACCAAAACTTGATTCAGGACTGCCCTTTGCAGCTGTTTTGTGTACAGGGAGGCTAATGCTTTTACTGACTATGCTACAATTTTTAGGTATTTGATGCTATTTTCTTGTTGTTTTGAAATTTGGCACTGAACTATTTGAGAGACTCACTGAAGCAAGTAGCTTTCGACACAGATTAAAATGTCTGGGGAATTTCCATTACCTTACATGAGACAAAAGTTGTTGCATTTGCCTTTTACGTGTATACTTTGTACTTTTTTATAACCCAAAAAGGTTAGCATTCGTAGTTGCTTTGGGTAGAAAAAAAATTCATAGTAATTTAGCAGAATGCAGAGAAAAAGAAGGAGACTTGATTAAAAACGTGTCCACTTACAATGCGATCTTGAATAATGGACTTGGAGTCGTTCCAGAAAAAAATGAGATGTTGTGAAGCGAGTTCATAGATATAGCGAGCGTGTTCATAGATATAGCGAGTATTTCGTTGATCTAAATATGGAGGTAGCCGGTATTTCAAGCTCCCTTTCTCATATTCTTTGAAAGTTGAAACACTTCTTCTCCGTAAGGTGCAGGAAAACGAACAAATACCAAAAGGTCCACAGCGTATCAGTTCGTCTGTGCATGATATTCAGCCTGAACGAATAGCTCAATGTTCATCAAATTGCTTGCGGGGACGTGGATTTAGCTATTCACGACGTCCTTCAGGTCGGGGTAGAGGCAGTCATCACTCTGTCCGTTCTCAAGGTACCAAAACCCTAAAGACAGAACAATTCTCAGATTTATGTGGCACCTGGACGGTGACACAGACAGAAGCATCTCTATTTTATCCTAGATAGAACTCAACATCCTAGATACCACACCTATTTGCACTTTTTGCAAAGGTGCAGGGCATAATTTGGCAGCCTGTAGACGAAAGTACGATTTTTAGCCTGATTAAATCAAGCATAAATAAACCTTGTACAATCTTACGACCATATTAGATCCTCTATACAAAGTTTAAAATAACTTTTTCTTATCCTTTTCTTTTCGAAGGTTGGCATCTCTTTTCTTTTAGGTGGCATGATTCATTTTCTCATGCTTTATTTAAAAATAAAACAAGTATAAGCCAATTCTAATTTTATTTCAGCCTGGGAAAACAGAATGGAAACAACTCAAGGATCAAAAATAGATTTTAGAAAATCGTCATTGCAACATAGTTATGGTTTCCAACTGTGTAAACTCAACTTTCAAATTCAACTAAACTTGTTTCATGAATGTGAGGCGACTGCGAATCGGCGGTGGATTTCAGTTATTTCAAGGTCGCAGGGAAATAATTTGAATTTTTATTCCTTTTTAGCTAGTGAGGTGCGGATCAGTTTTTAGGAAGTTATGTGTCAATAAGCAAGGGCAGTTGAGACTAGGAAATATTTATATTGAGGGAAAATGGGAATTGCATTGCCATGGTTAGAGACAAGGATTCTCTTTCTGAGCCTATGAAGGCGTTGTATTATTCGAACTTTCCCGAAGCAAACCGTTGCGTAGCCTAATCGTAGGGAATTTTTTGTTTGAGAATGGAGAGGGGTTGTGTAATCACCGTCACATATGTATACATATGTGAATTTAAGACAACAAATTTAATCTGTAAATTTTACCAAGGGTCAAATTTTATGACTTTTGTTCAGGATCTTATCTTTCAGCTTGTTCACGGATCGCTTTCGAATCTAACTGATCAACTATTAAAGAAGTACTGTACCAGTATTTCACGACTGGGTTGCATATGTAACCCAGACTGTTTGTTGACCGTTCCACAGCATTGAATGATGACGGTACAAGATGTATCACCACCGGTGGCAAGGTTTAGATTTAGACTATAGGATTGATGATGATGTGTTAATCGTAGTTTACATATTTATGTAGTCATTATTAATATCAGATTTACTTTGTGAGATCTCATAAAAATACAATATGTAGACCCATAATTTGTGTGGAGTATTAAATATAAAAAGAATAAAACTTTTTAAGGCCACAACAGCAAGTCATCAATGCCCCATAAGGTTGTCGCTATCAACTGATTTCCAGCACATCAACCGAAATCATTCCTCTGTAGCCGTCTCCCAATCGCAAAGAGTAATAATCTAAAGTCAGATGAAGAAAGCAACTCTAAATGAAATGAAATAATTGCTAGTAAGCAGTAGTAAAGGAGAAGTTTGTTCATGCCACAGTTGAGGCATGCGGCTGGACTCTGTAGAAAAAGAAGGGCATGGGTGGAAATGCATGGAGAGGATTGACACTTGATGCGTTGTGGGATAGGATGCGACGGAGAAGAAGGGGAACAATTCCACCACACCGCTGTCAACCTCGTCTTGTGTGACTTTTGTTGTGGCAAAAACGTTTTTATGTCCCTTGCATCAGGGACTTTTCAAAGGGCTTATTCCAGTCGTCTGATTGGTCACAGTGTACCAAGTGTCATTGTGGCAATTTGTTAGGAAAATTGAACGCCCACAGCCTTCGCAAAGGTGCTGACATGACGGAATGGTCGAAGCTCGTCGAAAAATTGAAGAAGCAAAGAGTTGCTTAATGACAATATTTGGCAAACTGTTGACCTTGTACAACAACATCCTTTTACAGATAAGTGCAACGAGTCAGCAGATTTACTGTGTGTCCGTCAACAACCTGTGTAGGTTCTGAACCCTTTCCCTTATCACCTCTTTCGTCGAACGGAACTTTAATGGAATGCTTCTTGTGGACACATAGGTTCACATGTTGAACCAGAACGGACAGAAGGCTGCCATTTCTCAGCAGGCATGCAGACGGGTTTGGAAAGAGCTCCCTTGCGAAATGGTTTACCAACGAATTCGAAGACAGGTGTTATCACATTGTGTGGCTAGATTGTGGTGAAGATGTATTGGGATCTTCAAGTTAACGTCTTTGGGAGAACACATGAGGGGTACAGGACGCTGAGAAATCTTTTGCCATTGCCGATGACATAGCAGTTTAGTGTTTTAAGATTGCTCATTGTTCATTTAACACAATGCTAAGGAGTACACAGGAAAGCAGGGTATACAATCCGCATTGTTGAGTCACGAGTGGTTTCCCAAACTCGAACGTCTTGAGATGGGTTTCATGGGGAAATTGTGCAGGTCACGGGGTGATTCCTCAGTTAACCCTGGAATCTTTCTCAATGGAGGAAATCATCAAGCTTCTGACAAGTAATTTAATTCGAGTGAGCTATGATATCCAGGTGGCGTATCTTCTGCCACCTACTCTACAAATCGCTTTAGCTCACTTATATACATATATAAATACTGTACCCAACCGGAAAATGTACTGCCTTTTTTCAACTTTTTGACTCTTTATTAAATTTGAAAATAATAAAACTTGTAATCACTAAATCCCGAAATGTACCGACGTTCATTGACGTGGGGAACGTTGTCTTACGCTCATTCTGGAATCGGACCCTGAAGGTTCTAGCCTGAAGGTCCCAAAAATTGTAGACTTATGTAATAGCAAGAATCTCTATAAAATCGTTATGTTTTAACTACGCGAGAGTGTAATTATGTAGATCCGCATTTACAACTGTAGAAAGCCCAAATGAGCCAGAATACGCTTGCAAGGGTAGCCCCCACCCCAAAACCTGCAAACAGTACATCGTAATTATAAATTGCTACAGTTGGAAACAATAAACATATACCTTTGGCATATGGCACCAAATCCCTTGAAGTTTCACTACTGAGTCGATCACTCTTGGCGTTGCAGATGGTTGTCCCCCCGACATCCTCACGGTGCTGTTTGTCTTTTTGGTGCTCAGCCACCATAGAACGTGTTTCCTCAATCTCTTTCGTCACCTCCTTGTAGGAATAACCATCATCATTTCGATGTGCGAATTGCCACTTCAGCTCCTCTTCAGTGGGTGGACCTGGTTCATCATCTTGAAGATCTAGTCCTATGTCAGGACTCGTTGTTGGAGGTTTCTTGGTCGGAAGATGAACCATACTGAAATGTTGCTTCTCTTGTTACATTTAGTCTAACAAATTGGCCTGACTTTTAACATTTAAATGGCTTTTATATGATCGACATTTCTCGATCACACCCCCTTAAAGCTACATCCATTTCCGAACAGATAAGCCTTATGTATTTAACCGGGGTATGACCCCATGACGCATAAAACATGAACAGATCAATAATCCCCTTCTTCTGATAACGGAGGTAGAATGGTGCATTGAACCCATATGACGTTATCAGCGGTACACAAACATTAGAGTCAACGACGTGGATTGTTATCACTTCCACTTGAACCACACGACTATACACTTTGGATGAGTTCATTTGACATCTGACTGTAAGCACATTTGCCGCAAAAATGGTTGTGTCGACAAATATGGAAATTGAAATTGTCAAACGAAAGGATGCCTCCGTCGGGGGTAAGAGTCAAGGACAACAAAACAGTAAAGAGACTGATTGGGTGCAGATGTCTCGAACATTGCTGACTGAAAACGCTCAATTGAAGAAGCAAAATATGGAATTGGTAAATGTGAACAAAGACGCTAGGAAAACCATAAAAGAACTACGTGAGGAAGTAAAAACGTTGCAACGGGAAATGGAAATAGCCAAACGGAAGACCAACAATGGTACATTTTTCGTGGTTTAGAAGAGACGAGATAATAAAGTACTTTGTTTCAGGGAGTGCGATTTTGCAGTATTTTAGTAACAATATGACGTCAACCCTGCCTGGTGTCATTCTTGTCATTTTATTGGTCCGAATGATCTTGGGGAAATAAATAAGTCGACAAGGGCTGTTGAGATTCAAAGCTTTTAAACTCATATAAGCCTCTGTGATTGTGAAAATAAAAATGGGCATTTCCTTCCTGTGCTTAATACTACATTATACGCCATGCGTTTCATCTTGATGAAGGTCTAGGCACCAATGAAGAACCTTACTGTTACTGGCTTACCCACTTTTCCGTCAATGTGATGGAGAGTAGGAAAGGACATGTTGATTGTCAAAATATAAGGCTAAGGCGATTCTTACAAAGCAAAATTCCAAAAACTGTAAATGTGAATGTATGCATTTCATTCATGTAGATTTTGAGAGACAAATCGAAGGCAAAGGAATTGATAGTTGTCCGGCTTGAAGGCAGCTCAAACAGCAGAAACTGCAGTAATACTTGTGGGTGCAGTAAGTTGTCCTCACAATAAGAGGGCAGAGGGCAGTTCCCAAATTTGGATTGTCGGCACATTTGAGACTTCCTACCTCTTAAACCGAAAAGTATGGAAAGTTAATCATTGTCATTGTCACCATCTCTCATTAAATCGGCGACATACCGGTTTCTGTTGCATTGTCTCGCAGAATTGTGGACTCCGTCGTTTCTACTTGGGTAACATTCAATGCTAGGATTTCCGTACTACTTTTGTTTGGGTTTGTCGCACGACTATCCTTCAGAGTGTTGTTTTGCCCCGTGGGATCTGCATTGTGAAATGTGACATTCATTAAGTGTCCAACGTGGTAAAGCAGCCATGCTTGCGTAGAGTTAATACTGTCCAATCTTTTCTGAATCCTGGAAAATATTGGAACCCATTTAGTCTGCATAACGGACTCCAAAACCTCCTTTACAAAACACTCCTCCTCGTCATCTTCGGAGCAATGGGAGACGCGACCTACAGAGTTGGCAGACTACACAAAACAGATTAAATACAATTTTTGAAAATTCTAAAATGCTCCCAAAATTACCTTCAATCCAAGAGCTCCAATTAAGAGTAGTACGCAAAACAAAGCTTTTGTTCCGTGCATTGTAGCAGGATTTATTGAACTAACTCTTTTTACTCAAGAACTGTAAGCTAAAGATTTTGGCCAACGGAAAGGAATACCAACGGTTTTTATGTGGCTAAAAGATTTGTCATACATGGGAGCGGAAGCTGTGGTAAAACAATCAGTATAAGAGGAAACTCTGGAATCCACATATTTCTTAGCAAGAATCCTAACGATTTTTTCATTCTTCATTTGCTAAATATGATGCACATGTAATTGGACTCCCAGAATCGTCATTTATTCCATAGGCAGTGCTTTGGGAATTGGAACCGAAAGCCTCTTTCGTCGAATGGTCGAGTATTTCACGGCATATATGTAAAGACACCAGACCTGAGCCCACACGTTTATCAAAGTTCATACATAGTGATTGCTGGAATGTTTACAGGTCATTTCAGAAGGAAGCCGCATACGCATCACTGGTAAGTTAAATTTACACCAAATCGTTACTGTGCACTCATACACATTGTTATTGTGCTACACACACATGCATAATTGGACAATGTCCTCTAGTTGTTTCGGTATAAGAGATGTTCCAACTATAGCGACCAGAGTCTCACAAAAAACAACCGATTAGAAAACAGATTTCCAGGAACCCTCCACTATGTTCTTCAAGTATCGAAATAGAGTCGAAAATTTATCACCAAAGCGGGTTCAACTGTGGGTGGTACCAACACGTTCTACTCATCTCTCTCTCATCTCATTAAATCTATAGTATGGAGACATCCCCAAGAAGGGTGGGTCCCAAGAGTTTTAATCCTTCTTAAACACCTGAGACAGGTCCATTTGAAAAGGCTTGTTTTAAAACGTTTTAAAAACAAAAGCAACCCTCTTCCCTCCCCCACGACAAAGTACTTCTGCACCCTGCGGTCCTCTCGTCCTAAACAATGCTACCGTTGAATGGGTGCCTCAATTCCGTTACCTAGGAGTAACAATAGACCAGAAGCTCTCCTTCCATGACCACTTCAATGCCGTATGCAACTCGATGACGAATAGATTGTACCTGCTGAATAGGTACAAAAGACACTACAGTACCAGATGGAAACGAATCTTCTGCACTTCCCTTGTCATCTCCATTGGAGACTACTGTTTGCCAGTATGGGGTAACCTTGCAGAACATCAGTACAAGCGAATGAATAAAATTATGCTTCGTACGGCCACTCTGCTTGTTACTGGGAAGAAAGATCAATCCGAGTTCTTCAACACCATGGAACACATGAACTGGCTAACTTTAGCCGAAAAGTACGAACTGATGTGCCTTCGATTCCTCTACAAAAACGTAATCCAAAGAAGTAACCTCAATGCCAATCTCTCCCCCCTTTTCCTGAAAAACGAAGCAAACTACAATTTGAGACACGGTAACAACTTTGTTGTTCCAATCCGTAAAGAAACCGGCAGGGCTTCATTCAGTTACCAAACAACGCTGATGTGGAACAACTTGCCCCCTGAACTTAAAGACGGATCCCACAGTGCAACCAGCTTCGAAACGAGGATCAGAAGCCTGCTTTTAGAACATCGAGATGATAACATTGCGGCTGCGAACACAAGAATACTCTGCAACAACACTCAACTCAGAAAGCCCTGAAAACAAAATCTAATATGAAATAGCATGACCTGTAATATATTTTATCATTTTGCATTTTTAATCATTTTATCATTAAGGAGACTAGATGTTGGGAGCAACATGTTATATATCTTTGTCGCCTGTAATTACGGAAACGCTGTTACAAAATAAAACCATCAATTCAATTCAGTTCAGTTCAAACTTGTGCCACCTGTGGGCAGGTGTTTCAACCTACGCATGACTACCACCAAAATGCAAGCAAACCGAGCAGCTGTCCAAGTAGCGGGAAACCACTTGTGAAACCTGTGGGGCAAGGTTCCAAACTCAGTTGGCAAAGTGAAACCACGACAGGGTTTACAGGGTCCTACACTCCAAGAGATGCTGTTGTTCTGGGAAAGGGGCGGCCTCAGAGGGCCTCGACGTGCACATCTTATAAAGTTTCTTACACTCTACTTAGATAGGAATATGTAAATTAATATCTAGAAATATTAATAACAGTGCAGTATTTATTAACACTCCTATACTCGTATAAAAACAATTTCCTAGTTGAAAGCAGCCCGAATTTTACTTAATAATAAAAATCGCTTTTCCGTCCGTATTGCAATCGCGGGTCGACGGAACCGTTGACGAAAGGAACGAATGCCGGCGTAAAATTGAACGCCTGACACCGTTTCACAACAAAACGTCAGACACGCCAGACGCAAGGCGGTGAGTGCCAGGAAAAGCGTCGTGGCAACGCTGGAGTTGTGGAGCGATATTCCTTCCGGCTCATCCGTCACGGCGTACCGCTGCTTATCCATAAACGTATTAGTTTTAGCATCCCTTCTGACGTCAGTCACACCCTTGGCAAAACACCTTTGGCACCCTTGTCCAGCATCCATCGAACGTAGGAGGGGATTGGTGAGTTGTGGGGAGAGCAAAAACTGATGTACTTCAGGTTAGACAATAACAACTCTTCTTTAACATTCCTATACCATGGGAGGTGGGGGTATCTACTCTTAAACCACCCAAATTCCTCATCCTCCTTCTCCTCCGAACTCCAGAGATAGGCCCAAGCAGTCTTGGCATTGGGCAACACTCTGAAGTGCATGATCTCTTTCTGCTTCAATGTCAATTGATTTTCCGACTAAAGCCAGATAATTAGCGACATCTCCGTGGTCTGCCAACAGGTATCTGGGAATGCTGTTCACACCAAGAAGAAGCCGTGACAAACCGTACATAATGACGAGCTCCCATTTAGGCCTTGAATCCGGGTCATCCACGACATCGTGTCCCATTCTAACGAACTCGGATTTACTTTTCAACCGGCGCAAGGCATTGCTAAGTTCCTTTAAGAACAAGTTTCTGTACCTATTCATCTCATAACCAGCTGCCGTCTTCGTAATATGCCGTAGATGACTGGCGGAGCCAAATATGGCATCAGAGTAGATCTCCGTGCAAGCCTTGTGGGAACTCCTACGTTGAACCGCAGTGGTCAAAGCCGTTAAGTTTGCGAATAAACCGGAGGTTTGCCTTGCTCGCGATTCCCAAGCTGACCAAGAGCGAATGTCCACGCGGTTGTCGTCGTGCATGCAGGGAAGTGAGCTCCACTGATTGTACGGCCTTCTTGGAGGAGGGACGTTCACGAAGTTGATAACGGTTCCAATGTAGCCAGCACTCAGCACGGTGGAAAAAAGAAACCAAAGTCCCACAGTCATCCTGGATATGGTCAGACGCTTGGTGGAGGATCGTATCGGAGGGCAATCCTCGACCAAGGAACTGAGCAGGAGGAGCACCATCCTTCCCACGTCCACCTCTCCACTGTTCAGGACGAATCTTTCCCATAGGAGGATGAAAGTTGAGAGGAAAAGAAACGTGGCCCCAAGTCCAATCCACAACTCCGGCATGAAGGGTCTGTGGTACATGTCGTACTGAAGGGAACTTGGGGCCTTTGAACAGGACAAGAACATATGTCCCACACGACCATATGGTATTGCTTCCGGCTCCTCCGTTTCACCTGCTCCAACAAACGGGACACCCGGCGAGCGCCTCCAATTATATGTACGTGACTGGTTCACCTTCCCTCGAAGGATCTCCGTCATCCAGCGGGACAACCACACTTTGTACGCCGTGTCTTTCTTTTCATGGGAAAATCCGGCAATGCTATCTCGAACGTCCCATCGGATGGATTGAGACACCAGTCGGTGCTTGGTCACCAGGTTTCGAAGCTGGTGGCAGTATCCATTGCCTTTCTTCAAATGGATTTTGCACGGAGGACCCATGACATCGGCCACCCCGAATTTGAAAGGGTGAACACTGACTGCAGAAATACGAGGGTATCGTTGGGAGGATAGTAAGAGGAGGGGGCCATGTTGGATTGTTTCCCCGACCGAAATTCCGGATAGAGGGGGAAGCAGCAGCACTCCAATCAGCGGCTGTGACAAGCAGAGTTGCATCATTGGATCCCAAACGAGGGGCCCCCAGTCATGTTTCAATATGTTCCAAGCAGAAGACGAGCCCATATCCTGGCAAGGGATTACAAGGGCCAAGGTTCCCATTGCGCGGGATTTTCCCCTTTGCAACCCATTATTTGTAATATTTGGCAATCCCAAGTGACTCCTTTGGTAACGTTCCAGGATGTGACCCAAGCATTCAGCCATTGGTGTGTTTACCTGATCACGACAATTACAGTCCTTGCAGATTGAAAGGAGGGTAATCTCGCACCTCCATCCCTTCTGATTCATTGTCCAAGGACCGTCCATCCAGAACTTCCCCTCTTCCTGTCTCCATCTCCAAAGCGTCGTTGGATGCCGGGAGGGTTGGTAGGCATTTCGGCCCTCTCCCACAATTATCGTCTGCCAACATGGATGGTCCGCTTGATGGTTGTCATCCAGTATGGTATGAAGATGGGGATCTTCGGATGATCCCCAGTCTCCTCGCACTGTGAGGATCGTCCAGCCCAAAATGACCATCAGTTTTGTGTTCAGACTGAGGCCCTTCTGCATCATGAATGTTGAAACCCTGTGCACTTTAGTGCTCTGATGATCACACGGAATATTCGCAGTAATGCTAATTTTACCTTCCTATGCCACTGGTACACCGTCGTCGTGGACCATTCCAACATTCGACTGTCCTTATGAAAGCTTTTGTACTCGGTATAAATGGGTGTCGAAACGAAACGATTAACGAACTACTAAGATTGACTACGACAATCAATAGTCATTACAAAAATAAAGTGGTGTAGGGAGGTGGCTTAATTCCTGGAAGGAATGACAAAATTTCAA
>JAQGCL010000055.1:0-28459 GCA_034699605.1 Isotomiella paraminor | reverse complement strand
TAATAATATTAAACAAAAGGCAGATGAAAAATTCTTGTATGTGTGAGTTTCATATTTCTCTGTAACAAACAATCCCAAATCCCACGACGGACAAGTAGGAGAAATAAAATTATTATTATTAATTTCTATGAAATTTGTCGTCTTTGCCTTTGAAATGTTTATTGCCGATAAATTAATGGCATAGGCATCCGCTTTGCAAAAAAGTATCAGATTTCAGACTGTTGACTGATCTTCTCTCTGATCCAATCTTTGAGCTTTGAATGAATAAATGATTGAATGAATGAATGAAATTTTTAGGGTACTTTGAATTGAACTTTGCATTGCATTGCTTGGCCACACAGACTTATGGCGTCTTCATAAGAATTGAGAATGTTGCAAAACGTCATATGACAGTCCTTTGTTTAGATAATTCTGTTTATGAGTACATCATGAATGAGTCAAAAAGACAAGGCTTCAAATCTTCTCTACCTTTGCCGGCGTGCGTTCAGAAATTGCGATGGCGCTGGTCAGGCAGAATGACGACGGGGTTGGGATATGCTAAATGCTGACTGTTTGACACATACAGCAGAAAAGCCACCCACTTTGCATATCTCTCCCTTTTCCCAATTCGAGCAAATTTTCCCCGGGCAGCCATCTTTTTTTGTCTCCCATACACTGGTTCTTTGAAATCCATGTAATTCAAATTATTCATGAAGAAATTATCAATTCGTAAAGCATCGTTCTTTATGTTGTCTCGTCATATGGTATGTATTCTCGTGATCTCGTGAACTTACGATTAGGTTTTCACCATCATTGACAGTTTTTACAAAAAAGATTGTGGCATGACAAGTTTGGAATATGACTATTTCTCTTTTGGACCTGTCATTAGTATACTTGGTATTTATTTCACTGCATTAATCTGCACAATACGTGTTTCCACCCCTTGCTTTGTTTTTTTAGATTTTTTTCCATTTTTCTTCTGTTCACACGCGTAGATAGCTTATGGTAATTAATATCACTCAAATAAAGACGATTCTCAAAATGCCAGGGGGCACATTGAGATTTATTTATTACATATCTGTGACCCTACTGCCCATGACAAAAGTGCTATTTCATCAGCTTTTGACCACTTACTCAAAGAATGCTAAACTTTGCTCTTGAAGAAATTTCTTTTTTACACAACCGCAAACTTTATCTTTCCTAAAGGTTATTAGGGTTTTAGGTTTGACAACCTAATGACCTTTTTCAATAGATTTTCGCGATTTAATAGGTCATAAAATTATAATGCCCTTTCTTTCTTTCTCTCATTCTCTATGATTGATTGTATATTGTGATTGATTAAAAGTAAAGTAAGTAGCCTTGTGTGTTTTTGTGTGTAGTGTGAGACTGTTTGTTGATGATGACTTGGCTTTTGAGAGACTTAACATTCTTTGCATTAAAAACCTAACTTTTTCGCAATTTGTTGTAAAATAGTGATGATTGTGATTTATATCACATTTCATATCATGGCGTCACATGACTATATGGGAGGAACAGAATTGAAGAGGAGCTTCAAGTTCATGAAATTGATTTCGTTTCGTAGTTTTCTACACACATGATGAAATACATATATAACCCACTGTCTTGGTTCACTATCAACTTGGCTCGCGTATGCAGTGGTCACCAAATGATATTGGTGATATTCTCATGATCTCTGGTTCTTTTTGTACAATGCATGGAGTCATGTCGTTCTATGAAAAAAATGCGGTTCTTTGGCAAATGCATTGACTGAGTCGTGTCCCATTATGCTAAAAGTTCATGTCGTTGTCTAATGCACTGATCGAGCCATGTCCTATTATGAAAAAAGCTCAGTTCTTTGTACAATGCATGTATTAATTCGTGTCCTATTATGAAAAAAGTGCGGGTCTCTCTTTCGACGTTTGCCTTTGCTTCTCATTATATGAATGGTACTGGTGACTGGAACGATTAATGAAGTAGTTTATGACGTAGCTTCGAAATACATGTGTTAAAAATCATGTATCAATGATATACTAATATAGAAATCATAAAAACTTTCATCCCAATTTCAAATTTGTGGAAATAGGATGGAATCCATTTCCTAACAAACATGTAGTCATTGTCTCGTTTTTTTTTAGAAGAGTTGGCTCGTGAACTGTAGTTTGTGAAGAGTAGAAGTGGTGCTACCTATCGGGACCAAAATGACTTTCGTACTTGAATCTTACTGTATCAAGGGAAAGAGAGACAAAAGTGGAGACAAAGGAGACACAATTTTGTGTCTCCATTTGGAAATTTTGATATTGTGTTTGTGATGGCAATTTTTAATTTTTTTATGTTGTCCCATTTAACCAGTCGAGATATTATTTATGCTCATGTATCTTTTATGCCTATGATAAATTGTCAATACATCTTTTATGCTTTCACACATTGTGTAGTAATGCTTGTTTTTGGGGTTAGCCCTGTCTTATGAGGTTTGCCCTGTCTTGGTTTTTTGGGGTTAGCCCTGTCTTATGAGGTTTGCCCTGGCCTGGTTCATGCAGGCAATATGTCTAGAGTACATGTCGTTGTCTAACGCACTGACAGAGTCATGTCGTATTATGAAAAAAGTTTTAATTTTGGAAATGACAAGTTTGTAACAGGATCCGTCTATTCCTCTCAGTATCGACTCATCTTCATAGATTGGGTGTATAGAACGAAGGTCCAACCGAAGCAATTTCAAACACGGTAGATATTTAACTAAACTATTCTAGTCTAGTTTGGATATCTTAATTTTGGGGTTCTCAGTTTCTTAATTTCTGTTGTCTCACACTTTGTCTCCCAATTGCCTCTCTTTGGGTTTAATGCCAGACGCAATACGAAACGAATTCCGGTCCAGATAGGTAGCACTACTTCCACTTCTCACGAAAAATTGCAGTTCACGAGTAATCTGTCATTCAAATAAATGGGGAAAATGAGACAAAGCCTAAATTTTTGGTTAGGAAATGAATTCCATCCTATTTCCATAAATTTTACATTGGGATGGAATATTTTAAGTTTCTAATAATAAGTCAAAATAGTTATAGTAATTTTGATCCCACAATAATGTGATAATGAGCTGGGAATACATGAAAATTTTAAGAACGAAAGTATTTATTTATTTCGAAAGTATTAAGAACAGTTATAATTCATTTCAAACAATTTTATTTTGTATCTAATATATTAGCATGACTGGGCAAACCTACGACTCTTCCCGTATGCTTGTGACAGTCATAACATTCGTAAGAAGTGTAGACTTTTTACCTGTGATTTAAAAATAAACAGTTAGTATAAAATAATATATATCAAAAAACTGGATTTACCATGACCGGTATCAGCAAGATGCTTGTTGAACTTATCTATCCGATAGAATCCTAAATTACATTCCATACATTTGTACCTATTAGGGTTCGAATGCATGAGTTTATGACGACTTTTGGTTGACTTGGATCCGCAGGTTACACCTAAATACAGTAATTCAGTGATTTTAGATTATTAAAATTGTTCTTAGTTGTAAAACTCACCACAAAGAGGACAAATCCATTGGTATTTTCTTTTTGTTCTATTTTTAACAGAGGAACGTTTTGGCTTCTTTTTCTTTTCGACTCTTGACTTTTTGACTTTTTCTTTTCTAATAGACAAAGGTCGTGATTGGTTTGGTCGTTTATTCTTGACTGACGGAGTCGACAATTTATTTGTGTTCGATATGGGGTCCATTGATGAATGAATGATATGGGCTGGATCATCCGAATTCGTGTATGTATGAGTCGTGAAGGTTTCAGGATCACAATTAAAGGATGGTAATTTGACATCTAAATCTAAAGAACCGGACACCTCCTCAGGTTTGTCTGAAGGTTGTTGTGAAGTGGATGTGGAATGGTTTGCCATTTTGGGATTTCTTTGAAAACAAAGCTTCTCAGTGATCCGCAAGCGTTCTTCTGTCATGCACAACATCCACTTACAGCTGTTAAGTTCAGCATCAGAGCGCTTCAGGTTTTCTTGTGTTTGTCTCAACAATTCGTCCTGTTCATTATGCATTTTATTGAGTTTTTCTATTTCCAATTTCTTCATTTCGATCTCCTTACTGGAATTGGTCAATTCGGTGTTGTATTTCTCACATTCCACGTGTAATTCTTGCATTTCCTTCTTAAATTTGTTCAACTCCTCTTGCGTTTGACTCAACAATTCGTCCTGTTCATTGTGCATTTCTTTGAGATTTTCTATTTCCAATGTCTTCATTTCGATCTCCTTACTGGAATTGGTCAATTCGGTGTTGTATTTCTCACATTCCACTTGAACCCCTTGCATTTCCTTCTTAAACTTGTTCACCTCTTCCTGGTGACGCCTCTTTTCTTTATCATAACTTTCTTTGTGAGAACGTTCATAATCTTTTTGCATCTCCCGGATCTTCTCCAACTTTTCATCATGCTTATTGTTATGGCTGATAATATCTCTTTCTTTTGCCGTCATCTCTTCAATTCTTTTGCTCATTTTAGCCTCCTTTGCCTTGAAATCCTCCTTCTCATTCTTACATTGTTCCTCTATTCTCCTTATTTCTGCATCCTTCCTTGCAATTTGCTCGTCATTCGTTCGGATTAAATTTTCAATTCTTTCATCGGCATTCAATTTTCTTTTATTCATTGTCGTATTCTTGCTCCTCATCTCCTGTTCATGTTTTTCACGTTGCAGCACCGCTTCCAATTCCAAGTCCGCATTGCGAGCTTTCATGTCATCATTTTGACGTTGAAGGGTTTGTAGATCATCATTTATTTTATGAATTTCTGTTTGCAACTTCGTCATTCCAGTGTATGCAGCCTGAAGGTTTAACTCAATCCTTTCTTTATCTTCTATGGCCTCATCGGCTATGAATTTATAATTCCGAATCTCTTTGTCGCAAGCCATGTGTGTTTGGTTGATTCGTTGATTGGCCACTCGATGGTTCTCTGAAGATACTTTGTCAAACTTCGCTTGTAACTCTGCCAATTTTACTGTTTGAACTTTGAGTTTGAAAATTGCTTCATTAAGCTGAAAATCATCGGCCTCTCTCTTGTTTTCTTCTTCTTGCCAATCTGCATATATACGTCGTTTGGATGCATCTGAACAATCCTGACACAGTTCCTTGATCCTGGCCAATACACTTCCCTCTTCCTCTGCCGTGTCATCAGAGAGAAACCTGTTTCAATACAATTAATGTGCATACAAGAAAATAAGCGCACGGCTATTTGTACAGTACCACTTCTTGTACGTGTCAAAGAAATCTTCTCGTGAACATATAATGTCCCTCAGAATCGATGCATCCAACTGTTTCCTATCATTTGGTGTCTCTAGAAAGGAATACTTTTTGATTGCCCTCGATGCATCAGCAGCGATAGTCTTTCTAAGAGTGTCGTTAACCAGTACAAGATCCAACCGCCCCACCATAGACGACTCTAAAAAAATACACTCATATTACAAAGACATTTGACTACATTGACTACAAGCCACGCGGATCACTTACTTTGACCATGTCTATTCATTCTGTCTCAAAGATACGTCTGTTGGATTGATTTTGTTGCTAATTAAAAATACACAGTGCTTGGACTTTACATTACTTAAAATTTTTGTGGTTGGAATTTACAATTTACATTATTATTCATAGTCACAGAAACTAATTCTGTGTATCAGCTGTAGATCGAACTATGTGTAACTATCTCACACTCTCTCATTCGCAGTAGTTTCAACGTCAAACTTCAAATTTCAACGTCACACTCTCCTCACTCCTCATCCCAACTCTGTGTGACTCTGTGGCTCCTCATCCTCATTTCACAAATATTCTCATCTCACACTCCCTCATTCGCAGAGGCAAACTTCAAATCTCAACGTCACACTCTCTTCACTCTTCGTCGTCACTTCTTCAAAAAATAAAATTTCACGTCAAATTAAATAAAATTAATAAATATTGGAGTTTATTTTAAAGTTCAAACATGTTCACAATCGGAATCGACTTAGGAACCACTTACTCGGTTGGTGCAATCTTCCGTCCTAAAGAAGATAGAAAATTGGTCACAATCCCCACCAGTGGTTATGGATCAACACAAGAGCACACCCTCAGGAGTGCCGTTTATTTTAACCCTAAAAGTGGGGCCGTCGAAATTGGGATTGGAGCACTGGACAAATCTCCATCCCAAGTGATAGATGGTATACATAACTATAATTACTATCTTCTTAATGCGTGCGTAAATTTATCATTATCAATTTGCAGATAGCAAGAGGTATGTGGGATTGTGTAAGACACATCCAGGTGTGCAATCACTGGTTAACACCTCAAGCTCCGCATGTAAACCAATTGCCACTGATACTGGAGTCAGTTACAATGTTCAATGGGCAGGGGAATCGAAGACCATCATCCCGGAGCAAGTGGGGGCGTTTATCTTGGGCATGCTGAAATACAGAGCTGAGCACAAGTTTGAGTCTTTGGGATCGGTGACAGGGGCAGTGGTAACAGTACCTGCGTATTTTACGGAGCAACAAAAGGGTGCGACGTTGACTGCCGCTGTAATTTTCTATTCAATGCATAATGATATAAACTAAAAATAAAAATATACATTGAAATCATGTAGAAAATCGCTGGACTAGATGTCCTACGTATTTTAACGGAACCCACAGCAGCCGCCATACACTGGATAATGATGGACGAGGGAAGAAATGTAATGAAGATTAGGGTAGTTTTTGAAAAGTTATCATATATTCTTTTCATATCAGATCACTCTGAGCGCCCCACTTATTGTATTGGATATTGGAGGTGGGACAACGGATATAAGCATTTTACATATTGAAGACAAGGATGATGGAAGCAAAGTATTCCAGGTTCTTGGAACGGTAATCTAAATTATTTCTCTTAATTCCAACAAGATGTAATTTTTTAATAACTATACGTAGGCCGGGGATCAATTCCTTGGAGGGCATAATGTCAACGACATTATTTACTCATCAGTGGCGGTGTATTACGAAGGTATGACAGGAAAAGTTCTGGATCCTACCTCAGATGAGAGTAAGCAGTTGCGGAAGGACATTGAGAGAAAGAAAACAGACGAACTATCTGGGGGCAACGATGTAGAGTTTGCTGTGAAAGGATTAACTACACCATGCCCATATGCATACCAGGACTTTGAACGTTCCATGGAACGTATCATTGAAAGGACATTTAATCCATTGCACAATCTTTTGGATGAACTGTCTCAAAAGAAGAAAACGTTCCCAGACACCATCCCTTGTGAGTTCAATAAGGACCTCCCCTTCGTAATCCTTCTTACGGGTGGTGGTTCCAGGCTGGATATGTTTTACGAACGTATAGTTCGATGCTTCCCTAAATGCATACGAAAGAAACATCATGAGCCAGACGTTGCGTGTGCATATGGCGCTGCAATTCTTGCCCACAAGCTTAGTGGGGCACCAAACGCCCATAACATAGTTGTGGAGGATGTCACTCCTATGAACATTGGGATTTCTGCGTACGCAACCGTTGATGGACCAGACGGTGTGAAGAAGAGGAGATTAGAGGTTACGACAGTTATTAAGAAGTTCACAAAATTTGGATCCCCTGCAGTAGAGAAACATTTCTCCACTGTAAAAGGGTGTGGATCAGTTGCGATTAACATCTATGAAGGCGACCTTCCTGCACCTGAACAAAACACACTCATCAGCAACTTTGTCATAGATGCCATCCCCACCGATCCTCTGCCACTTGTCGTAACAATGATCATCAACATGAATGGTGTATTGGAGGTGGGTGCGGAACTTATTTACTCAGACAAAAAGCAGAACAGCATCATAGTGAAACAAAAAGAGTGTGAGGAAGGTGAGTTGTCCCGTATGATAACAGAGTATGAAAACTCAAAAACCAATCAGCAAATAAATCTGGAGAAAAGACTTGCTGTCGACAAGTTGATGGAACTATTCAAAGACAAACAAGAACAACTTAAATCTGCTTGTATAACCAGACGTAAGCTCTTGTTGTTTAAAGTTATTTTGACATTTGTTTAATTTTGGATTTTTCTTTTATAGCCGAATGTGTAGAAGAGTTCAACAAAATGTGTGTGGAACTGACTCCGATTTCAATGATACAAAAATCTCGTTCTTTTTTTGTGGATACAACCAACAAAGTGAACAAACTTTTCCAGGACGCCACAAGTTTAGCCGATGATAACGGAGATGAAAATAGTGTGGGGGGTATCCAGTCGACAAAGTAGATTACGATTAATTGGCAGACGTTTTTACTTTATTTTGTCCAACCAATGTGTAAAAGGTTGATATGATTAAAAGAATGAATAAAACAATATGTAATTATCGAAGAAAATATTTATGAGAATTGTTGAGTATTGAACCGTGTTTTAACATTTAACGGCATGGCTAGCGTCATTAGCATAGTTCCAACATTCACTTTTCAAAAAAACCTTTCTCGTGACGTTTTTTTATCTCGGTATGGTATAGAATTATATCACAGCTGCATTTGTGTGGTAAGTTATACTTCAAACTAGGTCAAAAATCTCATGAACCAAGCCAGGGCCAACCTCATAACACAGGGCTAACCGCAGAAAACCAAGCCAGGGCCAACCTCAGAAAACAAGACAAACCCCAAAAACGCCTAGGACGGCCTAAAGTCTGATTTGACATTTAACTTGCGACAGCATAAAAGAAGAGGAAGAATCAATTTCAAAGAATCCGTCAAATCAATTGGTATTACATAAACACGGCAAAAACGCCCATCCAAAGTTCTTCTCTCCATTTATTTGAATGTTTACTCGTGAACTGCAATTTTTCGTGAAGAGCGGAAGAAGTGCTGAGGCAATTGGGAGACAAAGTGTGAGACAATGGAAATTAAGAAACTCTATATTCTATGTGGATTGACGGAAGGTCAAATCAATATCATATAAATTAGTATAACGATGTTATCTACTTATTGGAAGAATAAAATATTTCATCCCTGTCTGGAATTTATGGAATTATGAAGGAATCCATTCCATAGCAATAATGTAGTCATTGTCTCTTTTCTTTGAGAATAACGAAGAGATTGAGCAGTTCATGAGATGATCCTTGTGTAAATGCACTAAAAGTTCTACAACAATGATATACATTTTACATTTTTCGAAATCATAAAACTTTCCATCCTATTCTTTATTTTGGGGGAATAGGATGGAATCTATTTCCCAACCAAAATGTAGTTATCTGATTGCTCATTGCCCGTGAATTGCAGTGGTGGTAGTGAAGACAAAGCAAATACAATTTATTGTCTCAATTTAGAAATTTGGTTGGAGATTTTTGATAGGTTCTTAAAATTGTTTATCCTGTTTATGATAAATAGTCAAGGCAGATTTTATGCTGCTTACGATAAATGTTCAAAAATACAAAATGTAAGGGATACTATCCTATTAGTCTCAATCCTAAAGCCTGCCTCAAAATGCCCAATCAAATCATATCGTATAACAGACTCTAATAGTGGCCTATTCTTTGATATGACAATTTTCCCATTATTACTCTGGTCACACTCCAAGCATGAAGAACAATTGTCGTAAAAGGCAAACCTCATAAGACAGGGCTAACCCCAAAAACCAAAGCCAGGGCAGACATCATAAGACAGGGCTAACCTGACAAACCGGAAAAACCAAGCAGGGCGACAAGCACTGCAGTTCACGAATTCGAAAAAAGTGACAAAGATGAGGCTTTTTGACTTTTTGAAAAGAGGTTTGTACTTTGTAGGTTTGCACTTTGCATGTTTGACCATTTACCATTGACAGAATAAAATCTGCTTTGATTTTGAACGCCAGACACCATAAACAATTCACAGAATCTATCAAAAATCCCCATCAGAAACGTCCCATCCAAAATTTGTCTCTGGTTTGCCTCTTTCTTTGTCTCCGTTAGCTTGAGGCAGAAAGACACAACTAAAACACTACAGTTCACGAGCCGTCACATAAGACTACATTTTTGAAAGGAAATGGATTCCATCATCTCTTTATATAATTAAGACTGGTGCAATCGCAACTCCAGTGTTAAAAATGTGTGTATGCATTCCCAATAGTTCGTAAATGGTGTCATTGTAAGGGGGATGTGGGTCCTCTTCGACTGTAATTGTTGAATCCGTCGGTTTATGTGTCAGTGCCACGTGCAACTGAACAGCAATAGTGAAAGACCTTTAAAGATTTACAAATGACAACATTTTTGGACCGCCCCTATTGATACTCTGCATGCCACCACCACCAGCTCTTATGACAGCGTTGTTCTTGGAACAGAGCAATAAAAAAAAGTCTCAAATTTCTTTACTTTACATTTCCATCCATAGTGTAAAGTTTTGATGTTGAATAATCCTTTTCAGCCAGTTGGACAGTCTCTAAAGGGGTATGCACTTCTGTACTGTCTTTCAATTCCGACGCGGTCATCTCTTAATTTAACGTTCCAATAAATATTTGACATGAAGCTTCAGAAGAGCAGAGAACATGCTTTAAACCAGTCAGTAGGGCAATGCGAAATCGCTAATTTATGCTCATAAACACAGACTCAAGACTCTCCGTCCACCTTCTTCACAGCCCTTAAGGGCTGTCTATTGTCTTTAAGGAAATATTTGAAAAGTAAGAAAACCTCATCATTGAAACACGTGCTACGTTCGTGCTTCTGTACAGTTACAGCATAACAATCTGCTTCAAAAATGACTCTATGGGGTAATGTGACGTTGCTAATTTATTCGCATCATATCAGACTCTCGGCCCTTATTCTTCACAGCCCTTAATGGCTGTTGTTCCAGCTAGTATTCCAATAAACATCCCAAGATTAGGATGGAAGGTTTTATGATTTCTAAAACTATATATCATTGCTATGAAAAGTCCAATTCAATCAAGCCAAGCCTTTACCAATGCAACTAAGTACGTCTGCATACAAAGCATAATATCTGTAATATAAGGTCCTGAATTTTGATGATTACAAAAGGTTTTTTTTAATAAACAAAGTTCTATATTTTTTTTGATAACATCTTTTATCCAATGAAACATTCCTACACTGGTCTATTTAGTCTACTTCCTCTGTATTAAAAACAAATTAAAAAACATGAATAGACAGACCAAACTCGTGAAATTTCAGTTTTCAGATAATCAATACTTTCCAATCTTTCTTAATTTTCTTTCGGATGTGATCCATCCGATTCTTCAAAATCTGAATCTTCGAAGTCTGAATTTTCGTACTCTGAGCCTTCGTTAACATCATTAAAACGTTGTGTTGACTCTTCCAACGACGCAAGATGGCTAACATCACCGTCGTGTCGTCTAATTTCGCAATTCTCGCTCTGATGACGTCTTAACGCACGTAAGGTCCCAAATATTTTGCCACAAGAACATGTGAACGTTTCTCCAGCTACACAAAAATTAAGGAACCTTGTGACTAAATTATGAAGCACCATCGTCAAAAAAACAACTCACCTGCTTTTGTTTTCACCAAACAACCCTTTCTTTGATGTGGTGACAACAAACGCTCTGTTAAAAATTTCTTCTGACGGAATTTGCGTTGACGCTTTTTTTCATCTAATACAAAACAACAGATCAAAATGAGAACAAACAACTTCCTTGCAATCTACACAAAATAAACCTTCTCTTGCTTTCGCGACACAAATTTCCTTTTGATGTCTGGCCTGCGACTTTTTCGTTCCAAATGTCTTGCCACAAAATTCGCACTCATGTTTTTTTCCATCAACTGCAAAACCACGTCGTATATATGAAATTATATAATAAAGACTAATACTTAATACAATGAACCCTTACCATTTTCCAACTTTTTTTGAATTGTATATATTTGTGTAACAACTTCTTTCTTCATTTTCTTAACAGTTTGGTCAGGATCAGGGGAGTTTCGATTGTCGTTTACATTACGTTTAACTTTATCAGTGGCACTTTGGTTCTCAATCGATCTACCCTCAATAACAACATCCGTTACTCTTTTGTATACTAGTAAGGAAGCAACAGGGGACTCGATCTAAATCATTGTTAGACATTTGATTATATACAAGTCTCAAAGCTAAAATAACAGCTTACCAATCCATCACCAGTGTATGAGAGCAGTAGTGCACCATCATGTCCTTCTGTTACCTTTTCGTCATTGTACACCGTTGATGTCCCGTTCTCATTGGCAATAGTGGTAAAGCAATGACTGCTCCCTCCACTACCCAAATGGACAACAACCGCAATCAACCTATACTTTAGTAGGACGTCACTGTTGGGATTAAACTCTGTCATGTCGAGGTCAGCAGGGTATCCAAATTCATTGGATAGCCTTACCATCCTCCCACCATCCAATGACGTAACTCGATCAATTTCGAAAATCAAAATGTCGTAGAATTTCGTGATCCTATGCCCAGCCTAGCAAATCAAAATTAAATCGTTTTGTACCATCACAGCTATACCAAATAAACAAAACAACCTCTGTAAATCCTGAGACACAATTTCGCAGACTAGTGTCGAAATCCAGACAATTCGGTTTGCACGTCAAGCAGGCGAAATTAAAAACTGCATCTTCCAGTTGTCCATTCATATAAACTCTGTCGTGAAATTCGCCACCGATGATGCATGACAAAAAATGGAACGGAGCCTAACATGTGAATCATAGTATTATTTAAGTGTTTGTTCATACCATCACATTCAAAACGTCCATTACCTCTTGATCTATCATGTTCACCAACTTTTGCAAAGCTTCGGCAGCATCCCCCATTTCCTGAGTCGGAAAACCCAACATTTCCACTAACTGCAATAGACATACTGGACCTAGCCCCTGGTCCAGTCGCGTGAATTTGTCCTGAACCTCTTTCAGCAGCGGTCGTCCTTCATTCGACTGCTCAAGAAGCGCCTCCTTTATCTCCTTGATGTTGTAGATAATTTGGAAGGCGGCATTGAAGTAGCATGTTTTCCCAGTCTAAAACCAAAAAAATAACATCAGTCTTTAACAAAGTCCAGAAATATACTGTAACCGTAAAGACCAACCTCATTCTTTAATCCAGCAGGACTTCCTCCAGGTGGATGATTCTCATCACCATAAATCATTTCCCCCATATCAAACCACGCGATATCCATTTCACTAATACAGATAATAAATTCAATAACGATTTAAAAGTCTTCCTCTTCTGCCGGTACAAATTTTAAGTCCACGTTACGTATCACTCTGATGATGAAGATATACTAATTGACTTTAACACCTCTTTAAGTTTCTTATTTCCAGTTCATTAATTAATTAGAAATGCCTTTTTTAAATTGCATCGAGTAACACATGGGCTATTTAAAAGGTTTTAAACGAGACCATTTTGCTTTTTTGCTTTGAAATCCCAACGTTACTTCCAATTCCGACGTTGATTTGAAACCCCGGCATTGCTTGCAAATCCCGACGTTGCATTGAGATTCCGACGTCAGACACAGTTTTGAATCCCGACGCTTGGCTGCTCAATGCTATTAACTCTGTTTTGCTGTTTGCCCCGTTTGCCCAATTGCGTTGTATATATGGTGGATGCATCCACTAACAAATGCCTTCTGAAAGCTATCTAAAGTAGTTTTATGGTGTGAGTGTTGTGATGTTAGTAATCTAGACATCCTAATGAACAAATATAGAGGCCTAAGTCCCAACATGATATAGGATCCTGGGCAGAGGAATGAATTGTTAAAAGTCATCTGTATTTATTAGTGACATAAGAATGCATGCATTTTTGTGAAAAATGAAAGACCTTATGTACCTTATGCGGGGAAGTGCGGCTGTGGCACATTAAACTCTTCGCGAGGACATACTGCATATACAAATATTGATTACAATACCTAAAAATCACATTTTGATAGTTTTTTTATTGACTGTGATTTTGTCTACAACGTTTTGTTACACTTCCATCGATTTCAACCGGAAATAGAATGCTAAATCGTAAGACATTGTTTCCACCAAAACTTTTCTTACACTTCGTGATAGCAACAGCAGCACCCTTACAGTCACAACCATTCCAGAGCAACGAGGATGAAGACAATTCAATAATGATAAAAACAAATTAATTAGACAAGTTAATTTCGTCCTATTACACTCTGTGGTATGTATTTTATACTTTAAACTGAATTTATTAATTCACAGGAAAGTGTTAATAATGATGGTCATCGGCTCCGTGTCAAGGATAGCACAATCAGTCTTGGAATCCTCTCAGTGCTCTGTTCCCTTCCGATTGTCAATCTTCTCCTCACTTGTCCTCCTGTTCTTCAAGGCTCGAACTTTTGTTTTATGTCGTTAAATTCAAGTTGGCGTCAAGTCTTTGTCGTGGGTGGAAAGGCGTTATACATTATATATAGACAATGACGTTTGCTTTGATGTCGAAAAGAACAAGGCTGCCCTTGAAACTGCTGATATGTAGAGAGTAAGGTTGAAAAAAATAATGAATGTTGAGAAGAATGATAACATAGTGACTCTGCGAATGCACTGAATATCAATGTGGGTCTAGGATGGAACGTTGAACATGTAAAAGTATTTTAGCTTGTGAATGCCCTTTCCTTTGCTTGTCTCATGTCCAACTCGCGTACAATCGTAGACCAACTTGTAAAATTGTCATCAAGCATCACCAACTGCAACTGCCTGCGCATAAAATCTCCAACTAAGCGATTGACGTACTTCCAGAAGTTCAAGTTGGGTGCAATTCAATGATTTCACAATATAAGCCTTATCATTTAAATCCTATACACTTTTTTTTGCTATTATTACCAACTTTTGTTGGTTTTGATAACACTTTTGTAGTATAACATATTACTTATGACTATTAATATTACAACACCAATGATGTTGATTGATTTGGCCATAGCCATCAACGTAGAGGACGCCATTTCTGTTATAACTATTCTTGAGCCATCAATTATCTGAACTAAATTAAATGACTACATATAGAACAATGGAACATAGATTAGAGATATTTGTTCAGCAAAAAAAATCTTAGTTGTTTGTTAAAAATATTTTGTGCTCGGCCAGGAAGCGGACTGGAAGGTTTTCTTTATTGATCTTGTTGACCAACGCTGCAGTCATGGCTGCTGGCATCTGAAGAATAAATAAATAAGTTATGTTCAAGCAATGGTTACAAAAAGGTACCTTAACTATCACTGTTCCAATATAGGCTCACACTAAAGTTTGTAAATGTGACTTCTCGCATGTGTTTCACTCTCCCTAGAACTCTCTCAAAAACCTTTGTCTGATCGCCGTATTCCCATTTCCCGTTCACATCATTGGCCATGAGATCTAGGGCACGTTGTCCTGAGTATCTTATGTTGACGACTTGTAGAGCTACAAGAAAAAACAGTAGTAACAAATCACATATTACCGCTTACATGCATGTTATTACGATAGGAAAAAATCAATACTTACAACGACTACTGAACAGTTTCGACACTCCAAATGCATCTATGAGCCACGACAACCTGAATGGGCCTCGTAGCCCTAAAGAAAGATGCTCCAACCGTAAATCGGCACAATTGTCGATGACCCTGGTCAGCCGGTTCCGAAGAACGTCGGAGTCGTCAAACTCAAGGAAGTGAATGAGTAGTTTTTTCAAGAAAAGTGGCGCTGTGTTTTCAAAAATTTTCATAAAGCAAGAAACAATCCAAAGTTAACAGCGTCAAACTTTCAGGTTCGGTTCTTCTGTGGCTTTGTCCACCCATTATGGCATTTGCTTGAATGTTAATCTGACGAAACAAAATCATTCCCTGCTGTAAGACTGCTTTCAATGTACCGAAATTGACTACGTTGTATCCCAGGAACACTAGTTGACGAAGGCACTGTAGGAGACCTTCTTCTCCATTTCCATCGAGGTTGAAAATACAAATTGAATTGTACAACTCCAACGTCTTCAATCCCGTTATTGGAGGATACGGAATGTTCTTGGACATCTTCTTGCAAGCAATGCAGGAACTATCCATGTTGACACATTTAAAGCGAAGCGTATCCAAACTCGGAATAACTTCCATGTTATTAAAGAATCTTGGATAGCACTGGGACGACATGTTATGCTTTGTAGACTTGTGATGAGGAGCATTTCTGGGAGAGAAACTAATCTCATACTCTAAATTTTTCAACTTCAAATTTCTTTGCAATGTTGGGGAGATGTTGGCCGCAAGGGATAAACTTAGTAGATTCGGAGCTGAGTTCAATACACGCTGGACGAATGAGGTGAGCCCAGTTGACGATTCATCCGTAAGCGTTCCGAAGGAACCTGATACTTTCAGAGTGGTCAGATGAGACCTATCTTCGTGGTCCTTAATATAGCACTCATCGTCTTCATCTTCAAAACTGTCTTCTTCATCGTCGCTCCATCCGGGATGGGATCTATGAATCAGGAGTAAAATATAACTGCATTGACATGTATGGCGAAACAGAATATCGTAACTTACGTATTGGGAAAAGCGCCAGAAAATGTTAGAGCGAGCGACCTCAAATTTGGAAAGGAATTCTGTTGGAGTAGTCTTTCAAAGAGGAGAAAAGATTTGCTATTGCCACACTTGTGGAATGTCACATCTACTTCCTGTACGACCGTGTCAAATTGTAGGTTGATGAGCAAGAGTGTCGTTTGTCCATGTTGGTCCTTTTCATCCCGTAGAGCTATAGCTCTCCCAAGTCTTTCGTCACAGTTGCTTGTGACATTCAACAACTCTGGAAGACAACTCGGCCACGCCAGGTGGGTCATTGTGAACTGCAACCGTGGATTTGGGGAGGAGAGGACGGCATTATTCCAAGTGGAGTGAATCAATCGAAACTTCTTGACGTCGACCACGTATTGGAGGATGTGATGTAGGAACTATGAAAGACACCACAATAATTTTACTCCGACACGTCGGTTAATTTTTAAGTGTAACTTACCACAGCGTTACTCAAAGCCCTAATTGTAGGTGACGTCTCACTCATAGGGTCCTGGTCTTGTTGTTGACAATGAATTCCCCCGACCCCCTCTCCTCTAGACTGGTTATCAGCCCCTACCTCGACTTCAGACAAGAGATCCACCACAGTTACCACTGCTCCTTCTACGTCCTCTCCATCTGCGTCGTTGTCGACATTGACTTCCGAAGACGATGGATGGATCATCCTGGATAACACATTCCCCATCGCAAAAACCGACTCAAGTGGTCACACTATTCCTGAAAAAAGATAATACGTCAAAGTAAGATACATTACAAGGGCTGATTCCGTTAAGCAATAACTGATGATGATGATATAGACTTTGATGAGATAAACAAATATTTATGACATATAAATAAATCAACAAAGAAAATGTTCTGAATAAACCAAAAGCATAGTAATTAATTAAAGTGTAGGCTTATTTTATCCCGTCGTCATTAGGTGGATCAAGGAAAGATGACATGTGACTTTACTTAATTCACTTATCTTTGGTTTGGTAATTTCAAATGACAAACTTACTTGAATCTGTCTGTCCAAAGTCCAATTCCAACTTCAAAAAGGAGAGATGACTCCTAAGGTGGCGATGACGACGATGACTGCTGCTGCGCGGGAGGGAAACCTTCCTACTCAGATTTCGGAAACAAAATGAAGGGATAAAAAGGATGAGAGACTTATTGGAGAGAGACAGTCTTGCTTTGTTTTGTTTATTTTCTGGAACTTTTTTTGTGTTCGTCATCGCTCTTTCTCTACATGGTTGTTGAGCTTCTCTCTGTGAGAGAAGCTCAATTGTGATAGGGCATTGATGGATGTGCTAGGGCAAACCCGGGCAAACATTGATGAAGGTGTTAATTCAACTTGTAGATTGTGATGTATATATGTATGGTACATCGTGAGCATAGTAACAGAGAGCGAGAGAATTGTTGTTGGCTCCTAAACGTTGGCTCGCTTTGGCTTCTCTAATGCTAAATTCAAGCAAAAAATATGTGTTGCATTGATTGCCCAGTTCTTGCAGTTCGACAGCAGCAGCTGAAAGCAATGTGAAAAGCAATCAGTTCGGTGTTGTGGCAAAAAAACTATTATCTGAAATATTATCTAAACTACTATTTAAATAAACAAAACTATTCACAATTATTTGCATGCCATGAAACCAATTGGGAGGTACAATTGACTTACGTAAAGTGTGAACAACAGCAGTCATTTTTCAGCTCGTATGGCTAATTACTGGCAAAGAGGAAGAAGGATTTAATTAACTATTTAAAAACGTGATGATGGAAATAGTCAAAGCTTTGCCACAGAAACCTGTCAACAAAGAGCTTCCATCAAATGATGAGGAGTCTGAAGAAGAGGAAGATGAAGCAACTAACGTATTGACTCTTTTAAAAAATCCAATCAGTCCAACCACCCGTTCTAGAAAGGATTTTGCTGTGGAGACTCTACTGGGGGAAGGCAATTTTGGAAAAGTGTGGAGGGTAAGGAATAAAAAAATTAAAAAAATTGAGGATCATATCCATCATAAACGGATCTCATTTAGGTGACAGAGGTGACCAGCGGAGAAATCTTTGCAATGAAACAAGTGGCACTTGATCACTGCTATGATCCGCTAACCGATGTATTTATGGAAATGGATGTCTGGGTCACGGTCAATGGTCACTCTGGAATCGTGGAATTACAGCATTGTTTCTTCGACGAGGACATTTTCTATGTAATGCATATTTGCAAAGGCATGTAGAATGGAATAACATTTATACAACATTATGTCATGTGTTTATTTTTGTTTTGTTTAGGGAGCCTGGGTCAAGTTGACACTAATTCTGCGATTGATATAAGGGAACTCGTCAAACAGATGGCAGACGCATTTCATTACCTCCAGGAGCGTGGCGTAGTGCACCTGGACATAAAACCAAACAACATCTTGATAGCACATGATGACTCATTCAAAATATGTGACTTTGGCATTTCCAGATTTATCACATGTAATCAAGATTACTACGAAGCAGATTTCCGGTATGGGACCTCACCATTTGCAGCCCTTGAGTCGTCTTCATACCTATATACAAAGTCTTCTGATTGGTACTCATTCGGATGTACATTATTCTGGCTTCATTTGAATGAGTCGGGAAGGAAAAAAGCACAGTCAGCATCATGGATCTGTCTATGCGATTTGATTGATTACTACGACTTTGATGAAATTGGTCTTTCAATGATATCAACCTGGAAAGCCTCTCTCCCTCTCATGAAGGGCCTACTATCTTACAACTACTTTCAAAGACCACAGCCAAACAAGTGGACAGCTCTACTTTACGATCACCCTTCCCAATTACATGACGGGTGTGGGTGCAAAATTAAAGTGCCAGATTGGAAGGGGGAGTTTGAAACAAGAACCATTAGAATAAACCCAGGAGTTGCAAAATGGCTTCCGTATTTCTCTCATGCAAAAAAAATCAAAGTAAGATACGAATTCAAAAGTAAGATAACAAACGATTGCTAAATATTATTTACCTATATGATATGATGATATGATGTGTAAAGATTTATGAATATGAAGTAAAAAGTATGAAAATCCAATAAAATGTGTTTAAAATGATTTTTAAGTCAAATCCATATTTGTTATTGATCAAGAATCAAAGGGTAATCAAATCAAAAGATTAAGAATCCAATTAAGAACCAATCAAATCGGGACAATTTTTTCCAAATTTTATAATTACATGTAAATAATTATCCTCGCCAAGAATAAAGAACGATGTAGTTAACTTGATAAGAAAGTAGAGAAGATTGGAAGGAAAAGAAAGTTAATCCGCCAATCTGGAAACCTAACGTTCGATTATCCCGGCGTGAATGTAGATATCCCGAAGCGTGTGGGGGTTGATGACCTTATTATCGGCTGGTTTGTCGACGAAAGTAGCCTTTCCTATGTTCAGAAAAATAGCATTTCTTAATAGTTGTGTGATGGAACCATTATCATTTAAACAGATAGGAGTAGACAGACTGACTCGTGATTACCCTTTATGTAAAACCCTTTGTATAAAAATAAGGGTTCAAGGGACCATGGACACAGTTTCCAATTTTCTCTGCGACTGAGATAAAATTTTGTCTTGTTGAAGTATGCTTGGAAATGACCCACTGATTAATTTCGAAAGACCATTTTGAAAATGGTCTTTCGAAATTAATCAGTGGGTCATTGGCCGATTGGCCGATGTCCACCAAGTAAGGGTCAAAATGCCATTTTGACCCTTACTTGGTGGACATCGGCCAACAAACAAAAAAGTTATTCAAGAAAACGTAAATTTTTTGAAAGTTTGAAATTTGTAAAAAAAATTGTAAAATTGACCATTAAATGGCATTTTCTTGTATCCATGGACCTTTGCACCCTTATTTTGATCTCCATCTACCTACTTCTATAATCTATGATTTAACCGGAATGACTACCTACCGTTGGCATGTATCCATTTGACGTGTCCATTGCTGGATCCTCTCTGTGTCTCCCTTGTGAATCCATGATTCTTCAAAACGTCAACAACGTCTGAGTACGTTTGATTTTTTAGTTTTGGTTTTTGGGTTGGCGTTGCCATTGTAATGACTTCGAAGGTGATAGATGACTTCGATGGTGATAGCGTGGGCGACAAAAACAGTTTGACCATCCCTTTTTATTTTTCGAGCTTCATAGTTGTATGAAAAACTTTATGTTTAGGTTAATGTCTTGTCATACATTTAGCATGAAACTTTTAGCATTGCTTTTAGATTTAGGATGGTTGGGTACCTCGAATGAAATAGCTCCTTCGGACATGATTTATAAAGAATTAAATGTTTACTATGTCTCAAGTTTCATCCTGACTTATGCGCTGAGTAATTCCAGCAAATGAATCATTTGTGGCGTGGCCGATGTCTCAGATACAGGAAGATTAGCTCAGATCCTGTTAGAAAGCATAAACAAAAAAGAAAGAAGAATGTCGTAAATAATAATGGAGCCATTAACGAAGCCTGGGATCAACAAAATGTAATACTTCTCATGACATGTACAAAAATTGAATTTGACCTCACGTACCGAGACTGAATTTACATAAACAAAATTATATGAAGAACACAATCACAATTCGAGCGTCACAGTGAAACCAATGTGTTGATTTCATTTGATCTTATCTTCTGATTCAAACGTTGCTTCATAATTAGTTTTTTCATTCTCGCGTTGTTAATCCGATTTGAAGCAGTTCCAGTAAAGATCGACATTTTGTTTATTGTGAGTTCATTTTGCAATTCCACATCTATTCCTTCTTAATTATTTCTTTCCAACACACTGTTTTTTATGTTCAGCTTTCGGAACACGCATTAATTTATATATTGTCGCGTCTTACCCCTTAACATCCATAAAATCGAAACCTTGTTGATAAGGTGACCAATTGGTTTTCAATTAGGCAATCCACTGGAAAGTTCTGGTACTGGGACTTGTCGTTCCAGCTCTCCACCAAGTGGTCAGCAGGCCTCATGATTATCATAATATGCATGTCCTTCAGAAATTATGGGATAGCATAAAAGACGAATTTGCAATTTACAATGGGCATAAATGATACATTGACTTTTTACATGTACATAAAAACTAATCTTGAAAATCCTAAATTGAGACAACAAATTGTCTCTGCTTTGCCTCCCTCTTTGTCTCCATAATATTGAGGCAAAGAGACACAACTAAAACACTGCAGTTCACGAGCCATCACAAAAGACTACCTTTTTGTAAGGAAATGGATCCATCATATTCAAATCCACTGTCTAGCGCATGTATGTATCTAAATCAATTATCATATTGGGATAGTACTCTCTACGTCAATTATCATATTGCGATAGTACTATCTACGTCAATTATCATATTGCGATAGTACTATCTAAATCAATTCTCACATTGGGATATTTTAAAACTCATTTGAATTCTATTTGAATTCTATTCTCGTCGGCTTTTACCATAACTTTTGTTGTATGAGGTTTGCCCCGGTTGGCCCTGGTCGAATGAAATACCTTCACGAATTTTTCGTTCGTCCAGTATTAGCACCCCCCTCCGCTCCTCCTCTGGAAGTTTGGAGAACTCGTTCTTCAAAGATTCGAACATGAACTCTGAAAATCCAAATTCACATGGAAGACCTTCTATTAGTCGATGAAGAGTTCTTTCTGATGGAAGGGGCAGTAGTCCCGTCTCTCGAAGTTCTCGGTAGGCTTTGGGGCTTTTAATTTTGATCAGAAGGGCCTGACATAACCACTCCCCTGTGTATCTGTACCAAAACAAGTCCGATGTCATAAATTAATAAAATAAAAGTGGCAGGGCATTATAAAATAAAATGAGTAAAAATAATTCTCATACCGACGTTGTGTTGCAGCTTTGGCTTTTGCTACAGAAAGCGCTGTCTTAATTGCCAACTTCATCGCATCAGGGAGGTCAGATTTCTCTAAACCACTTTGTAAATTTTCCTCCTTGCATTCTACAATTTGCTTCCTCAACAATTTAATTGTCAGTCTGTCCATCGCCGATTTCTTCTGCAACTTTCGCAGTTGCGTGACTTTGTTGTTGAGTTTTTTCTGTAGTTGTCTCACATAAGATCTTGCCGCTTTGGGCATGGACGGAGTTGTAGACATTCTGTTCTTTATCAGCAACTGGCGATTTCTTACTTTCGTCACATAGTAGCTGAGTTTTTGGCATGACGTGCATCTGCCTTTCTTCTGAACTGATACATTGCAGGCTTGGGAGAAAATGAGATGATGAAACTTGTTTGAAGTTTTTAGATCCAAGTCTTGGCAATTAGTTACTCCTTCGCACAGCAGCAACTTATCTATCTGAGATAAGGCATGATCACACTCAGGAACTGTGCCAAACCGGAGGTCGGCTGGCAGGGAGAAGGGCCTTCCCATCACAGTTAGTTGTGGTTGTCCTTCCTTGGGCACCTTGTTAATTATTGGGAAGATAAGGATTATAGCATAGATAAGATTAACGCAACTACATTGCAAAGGGCTTACCAGGAGTGACTTTTCTATAAACGAACACTCTTCCTGAATGCCAATTTTGTACATTTTAATTCTGAAATCGGGATCATCGTCACAGCTCTTCAACATCCAGCCATGAGATACCTGTGTGATACTTGTGACCTCTGTTAAGTCCGGCGTTTGGATTGCATCGTTGTCCCCGATCTTCCTCTTTTTCTTTTGATTTTGTGTAGGGTTGGAAAGAGCTCTTTTCACGGGAGGACGTCGAGGGCTTTTGGTAACACTGAAGTATGACGGACACTTTTCATTTGCAAAGTTTTCCGTAGGAACTGCGTCTATGGTCAGGGTCCATCGTCCCCGTGGCCCCTCTGCCATCACTTCCCCGTTGGGACCGCGTACAACTTTCGTCTTTAAAATAAATTGTTCCTTAAAATGTTTGAAGCACAGAACACAGTTTTTGTCATCAAAGTCCCATTTTTTATCTTTTCGTTTTGGGATATTCTTGAGCCACTGCCTTTTAATTTCTTCCGTTGCTGTTCTGGGACAACTGAAAGTGTGTGTTTTGCCACCTCCATGCCCTTCACGGCATCCAAAATGATAACAACCCCCCATCCTTCTGAGTCCCCCTATTCACTTTTACCCTTGTTATTTGGTTATACTGGTTGTCTGATGATGACTATAAGTAACGACTACTCACACATGGATTGAGGTTTATATTTGGCCAAGTGTCAATACAATAATTGAATGAAAGGAGTTTAATTAATTATTTATAAATCAGGTTACTTCTTTGCAACAACAAAACAAATCTGAAAGTGGATTGGCAATGTGAGAACGTGAAATGCGACATCTGCAGTGGTGTAGACACTCCGCGCTTCTCATTGTTGTTCGAATTTCCCCGTGCTTGTCGCTACCAGATGTAATTGTTTGTATCAAGGTGCTATTCTCTTGCAATTAACAAAAACAAAGACAACAAAAGAGATGACTAGAATAACGATATGCTGTTATAGCTCAGACATATTTAAAAGGAAATAAACCATGAAAAATTAGTTGAGCAATTGTTTCTCTGGATAATGTAGAACTTTTTTTTTTATTTATCAAACCACATCTTTGACTACCATTTGACAAGCATATGAATTATTCCTTTACATTTGATTGATAAGAACTTGTCTTACAAATTAGACGATCACCTGTCCTCCCTCACAACTCTAACAAACAGTACATTTAACTACAATTTTATGGTGTAGTTACACAAAAAGATTACTGGAATTTGCTCAACGAAACAAAATCTCAAATAACAAAATGTAAAAATACAAAAAATAGGTATACTGCCAAACACTGGTTCTTAGAAAGCGAATAGCTCATCTTCTTTTCGTTCTTCGTTGTTGGCCTGCAAAAGTAGAGAAAATCAAGTAAATTACATTCAATGTGAATGAGGACGCTTGTTTGTTGTGACTTGGACTCACTGTCTTTTCAAATTCCAACCGAATTCGGAACTTCTTGACGAGAAGCGTATTGATGTAGGTGAAAGATAGTCCCTCCTGACCATCCTTCTTTAGCCAGCCCAAACTTAACTTGCGGTTTGCCATGAGAAAGCTCCCTTTACCGTCATCATCTGCAGTCTTGAATTTATTGGGATCAAGATTCTTCATGCGGAACAGCGATGCCAAGTAAACGGCGACGGTGACATGCGCCTCGATCCGGCCGAGGTCTTTCTTTTCACACTTCGCAACAACAATGCGGACATGATTCGCTTCGGGTCGGTACTCCTTGTACTCCGACCATCCGTCCGTTGATACAATTTTACTCCGTTGGGTTTCACGCCTTTTCACATGTATGGTTTGGCCCACGTACGCTATTTCTGGGTTCATGAGGAGATATATTTCGCCAGGCCCTGTCGCATCCAGGTAGGGAAGGTGAATCTTATTCCTGTCTTCCAATTTTACGAACCCCCCGATTTTCAGCTCTAAACCCTCCTTCTTCATTAATTTAATGAGGATTCGAATGGACTCCTTGCTGGTAGCTAGTGCTAAGTCCATATTTCTGCAATCAATTTCCTGACCACTCAGCATTCTCATTAAAGACAATGTTTGAACTGCGGCGAAGTATTCAGCTGCCTCTACTTCAGTATCAAAAAATTCTAGCTTGAGATCCTTGAAATTGCCATAGTAGTGTGAACCGCAAAGCGCCAACTTTGCCCACTGTTCCCTGTCATCGCCATCATTGTATGTGAACTTAGCAGAGAAGTGTTCAATTTTGATGCCCTTAGTTTTTTCCGCGATAACCCACCCCTTTTCTGGCTTATGATGCAGACATTTTAAGTCGTCGGATTTGGTCCCATAGTAGCTTCCACAATCTAATAATACAAAATAACATTATTGTTTGTTTTCAAACAGTGAACATAACAAAATTCTTTTACAAACCTGGTTCATTACATACGCGTCTATAGACTTTTGTAAAACATCCAGGCCTTGCCTTGTCTGCAACTTCAAGTTGCACACAAAGTTCCCCATAGTAGTTGACAAGCGTGGATTGTTTGGTAAGTTGGACTCCTCCTCTTCTAAGCTTTTGCAAGATGCGCTGACGACCTGAAGGGGTGATTCGGTTTTCGTTAGTTTTTAGATTCCTTTCCTCCGCAGAACTAGGCTGGCTAAGTTGGAGTGGATCAGAATCCATTTCAATTTCATCCTCTTCCTTTGCTAGCTCCAACATTGCTGGCTTTGCCAAGCCGTTAGTTAGTTCTATGTGAAGCGATTGAGATTATTGTTAGTTTACAAAAGAGTAAAAAACGGTAAAACTACCTAGGTAAACTAGTAATCGACTTACTTGGATCCTTAAATTTGTTCCACACCCTTATGTAGGGTGGGTCGTCGTGCCTGTACTTAAAGTACGATTCGACGGTACCTCCATACCCTTGTCCTGGTGATGTGAGACAAAACCTGTGGTTTTTTGTCCCTGCCGGCAACTCCTCCCACTCCATGTTGACCAAGCGAACCTACAACACACACAACACACTTGATTAGATTTTGGACTAATGGGACATGAGTACATAGGACCAACATTCAACGAACTGAACTTTTGGAAAAATGCGACTTGCCTCAACAGAACCATTATTCAACGACCTCAACTCTTGGTGTTCCTCGGCGTCCTTTAGAACCTTCGCTGTCTTCTTGACCGTTTTCTTGTATTTGTTTGGATTGTCGTCCTCTTCATCGGACCCATTATCATCATCACCGCTTTCCTCGTCAGTAAGGTCATCATCCTCCTCCATGTCCTCATCTTCGTCCTCAGGCTCAAAGTCAGGGGATGGACTTCTGCATCTAGAAGCAACCTTGGAGATATACGACAGTGCCGGGACCGACGTCCAGCGTGCGGTGGTAGCAGAAGAAGAAATGGTTTTAAGGTCACTGTCAGACTTTCTCCCTGTAAAACCAACTCAAAGTCAGACATTAACACCAAAAATTAAATGAAGCTTACGCTTAGCAGTTAGCTGCTTCATCCTCTCCTCCTCCTCGTCGGAGCTGACCACGTATTTAGGCTGAGGAATGTTACGCTTGGGACGCGCCGGAGACTTGGGCACACTTGGCAAAAAGGCGTCAACGATAGCATGACACCACCCTTCTGTAGGAGTAGCTGAAAGGAACTCCAAATCCGTGCTTGACCCGGAGTCCTCGTCCCCACCTAAACACAACACCAAAAATGAATCAAGGGGACTAGATGAAAAACTGTAAAGTACCTCGTCTATGTTCCTTCGAGGTGGAAGAAGGAAGCACGACAAAGCTGCTAGCAGCTTTGTTGGACGACGTTGTGGGTGGAGGAACCTTCGTGAATTTGACCTGCTCCAACAAAACTACATCCCCAGACGACTCGCCTAGAGAGTTTAAAATAAAAGTGAC
The DNA here is from genome assembly GCA_034699605.1 of Isotomiella paraminor. NCBI lineage: Eukaryota > Metazoa > Arthropoda > Collembola > Entomobryomorpha > Isotomidae > Isotomiella > Isotomiella paraminor. The sequence continues at coordinate 1,706 of JAQGCL010000055.1, read as the reverse complement.
AAAAGTTCAATACGTCCAAGGATTTGGTCATGTGATACCTTCGGGATTCTGCCCCTTATCGACGACAACGGCATTATTGGCCCCAGTCACAACCACCCCTTGACCCTCGTTGTCCCACCCCTTCGTCAATGTGGCCTGTTTCATCTTCTTACTTGCGTTGATTTGCCTCTCAACAGTCTGTTCCTTCTTCTTATCCTTCTCCTCCCTCTTTCTTATCTTCTTCTGCGATTCTTTCTCTCCTTCCTCATCCCCACCCTTGCCCTCCTTCTTCTCCGGATGGCCTTTTTTCCCCATCTTAACAAAGGAGACAACGAAAACAATAATAAGTGTCGTGAAGTTCCTGAAGTTTGATTTGCAAAATTTAAAATGTAATGGAAATTAGAAAGTTGGACAAAAATAACGAGAGATGTTTCTCTGGTCTACATGTAGGGGCGAGTGAAAGAAAAACAGCAACGGACAACATAAAAGCGTGCAAAAACCAAACCAAGCAAATACCGACCAACCACCACCACCACCATCAGACAAGCTTCACTTTTCTCGCATATTTTCCACCCTCCCATCCCCTCTCCCTCATCGCTTCCTTTGTCCCATCCCGGCACCGGGAATTGTAAAATCATACTTGATAACTTTATTGAAAAGTCTCATTCTTGTAAAAAAAAGTCCTAGTCTCATTCAGTGTTGTTGTGATGCATAACTTTGCAGAAGAATGCAAACATCCAACCCTTTGTACCAAAAACCATGCCTCTCATTGTTCTGCAGCGATAAATTCAAAAGTTACGTGATCCCCAGATTCATATTGGGATGGGATGATTCGGAGCATTAATGGGAAAGGCGACGAATAATAGCATGGGTATATAAAGCACTGGATAATTACAATAAGTCTAGATTTGAATTGCTATACTTTTGCAGGTACTATGGAAACCATGGTGTCAGGATGTGTATGTGGAATTATGTTTGCTCTCTTCTCCGGTCAACCTATTACAATACTCGGCTCAACAGGCCCCATGCTGGTTTTCGAGAAGATTTTGGTACACTTTGCAGAGTGAGTTGCGATGACAACTTTTTGAATAGCTGATTGTTCTACTAATCTAAAATTGTTGGTATCATTGACTTGCATAGGTCCAACGAATTAAATTACTTGGAGTTCCGCCTGTGGGTTGGAATATGGATAGCTCTCATTTTGTTAATCCTGGTGGCAACAGACGCGAGTACCTTGGTATCATACATAACCCGGTTCACTGAAGATAACTTTGCTACTTTAATAGCTGTAATCTTCATGGTTGAGGTGACAACATGGACACGATTTGCAATGAAACGCAATAAGACTTTTTAATTTTTTGATAGGCTGTGAAGAATGTGTTATTCTCAAAAACAAGTTCTGCTCCAGTCGTAAAAACTAGAGACATTCAGAATCGCACTTTCGACTTTGGGGATGATTTTGATTTCTTAGAAACAGAGGATCAAAATGGACATGCTGAGTTGCAAGAAGAACAGCAAAAAGCAGTGTTTTTCATGTCCCTGCTTCTCTTCATCTGAACCTTTCTATGCTCATACATGCTTAGGGAGTTCAGAGTCTCTCCTTTCTTCCCAACTTGGATACGGTATCTTGTGTCAGATTTTGCAGTGGTCCTTGCCATTGGTTCCATGACGCTAGTGGATTTCTTCGGCGGAGTGAATACTGGGAAGCTTGATGTCCCCACAAAGTT